>WUQG02402331.1:0-17372 GCA_011317285.2 Androctonus mauritanicus | reverse complement strand
CTAATTTTTATTTAATCATATAAAAATTATATTGCTTGGTGGGCCGCACAAAATCTTGCAATGGGCCGCGCGTTGCCAACCCCTGCTGTACAGTATAATACTGTAGGCCTTTAGGATCATAATTGTAAGTCAGTATTTGCCATAGTATGCTAGGCTTGTTTTTATATATGTCAAATCCTAATTAATAATAAAAATGTATAATAAATATTTGTATGTGTTTATTTATATATTTAAAATAAAAATTTAATGTTAAATTTGGTTTCTACTCGTGATTTAATATTTTATAGTTTGACTATTATTCTATAAATTTTATTTACCTATTCAAATTTGGATTTAAAAAAATTTTTTTGTGTGAATTCAATAAATAATGATGATAACAACAATAACAATTTTCATTAAATAATAATAGTCTACTATGTTAAACACACTTGAGACATTTTTTCCTTTATGAATAATTGTTTTCAGCATCATAAAAGTTGTAATATTTGCAATTATTCAGAAAAATAATTTCTATAAAAATAGTTGGAATCAAATTTTTTTTATACTGGCAAATAAGTTCACTTCTAGTAACTTTTATTATTTCATTCATTCTGAAATTTAATAATAATTAATATTTTTTATAATCTTTAGGAAGAATTTAGAACAGAATCTGATACTTTTGGAGAGTTGAAAGTACCAGCCGATAAATATTATGGAGCTCAAACTATGAGATCTATGATGAATTTTAATATTGGTGGTCCAGCAGAAAGAATGCCTGTATGTATAAAATAGTTATTGTTAATTCTGTTTTATTATAAATTAAACATTTTAATATATAATATGATTTTGATGCATTAAACATAAGGATCCCATTATTAAAGCATTTGGAATATTGAAAAAAGCTGCAGCAGAAGTTAACAGAGAATTTGGACTAGATCCTAAACTTGCAAATGCCATCTCACAAGCTGCTGATGAGGTAAATAATCCAAAATGAAATATTTTCAAGTAAGTGATTTATTCAAATAATACAATATTTTTAATCAATTTCAGGTAATTGCAGGTAAACTTCAAGATCATTTTCCTCTTGTCATATGGCAGACTGGTTCTGGCACTCAAACTAATATGAATGTCAATGAAGTGATATCAAATAAAGCAATTGAAATTTTAGGAGGCAAACTTGGAAGTAAAACACCTGTTCATCCTAATGATCATGTAAACAAAAGTCAGGTATATCTTACTTTTTTAAAACTTTATTACTCTTGATTCATAATGATTTTGAAATTTATTTATTTATTCTAATTTAAATTTACCTGTTAAAACTAATAAATAATCTCAAAAAGGATGTACACTTATATTCTTGCATACGATAATGAAGATCAAGTCATGAATATACAATCTTATATTTATTAAAGACTGACGTATAACAGGAGTAGAGCTTATACACAAATTTTTATCATATCTTAATAATTTTTTTAATTAAATTTAATGAAACTTTTTCTTTAGAATATACTCAAATTGATGATAAGCTAATTCTTTATATACAATATTTTCTATTTCAATGTTGCTAGTGCCTTTAATAATATTTTTTTATTTCTAATATGATTTACTTAATTATATAAAATATATTCATAATACAGTTCATCAGTTTTTCATTTAATGCTGTTTCTTCAAATTGCTTCTGAAATATGCAATGGTAATTTAATTTCTGAGAGAGATATAATATATATAATAAAAACTAAAGTGCAATTCTCTTATGTTGCTGGTCTCAAAAATAAACATAAAAAATAATCTATTATTTCTCTTAATTTATTCTACATCTTTTTGTGGTTTAAATTTTATTTATAATAATAAATTTATTAATAAAATTTTATATTTATTTTTTGACGAGATTGATTTTTGATCTTTTTTTAGAGTTCCAATGATACTTTTCCCACAGCAATGCATATTGCAACAGCAATGGAAGTTGAATTATCTCTCATACCAGCATTAAAACAACTATTAGAAGCATTGAAAACTAAATCAAATGAATTTAGTGATATTATTAAAATAGGAAGAACACACACTCAGGTATTTACTTTAAAATAATTATACAAAATAATTATTAAATAATAATTATAGGATTGCTTATTAAAAAAATATATATATTCTCCATGATGATGATGATGCTTTTCACAAACATTTTAAGAAGGTATAATCAAAATTTTTACTATGGTAACATTTTTTAATATCATTGTATACATATTCTGTTTATTATAAGCCAAACTTTTTCTGATAGTTCATTGTCTAAAAATAGTCTATTGGTTTCATTTATAGCAAATCAGTATAATAGATAATAATGCTTACTAATCAAACATTTACTACTTATATCTCCATTTTTGATACTCTAATGTTTGGAGAATTATATAGTAAGCTGAGAAATTTGTAAAGAAAATATATGCTTCTCAAAAATCCATTAAAATATTATTGCAATATTATACAGGTGGAGCCTATATAATATGATAATCTTTACTTATGATAATCCAATATTACAAATGCCCTTACAATATTTGAAACTTGGCTATTTTCATTAGAATATAATCGCAATAAATATTCTTTATGCTGCCATTAAATTTCGGACTTATTGTGCCTATATAGTCGATTTATTGTGAAATAGCTATAATCTCGAAATAATATTAACACCTTATCTGATTATGTTATTACTTAATATATTTTATGTATTATTTTATTTTAATATTTATCAAATGTTACCATAGTTTCTTGTTTAAATTTGTCCAACGTTCTATCGAATTGTTTTTGTCTTTGAAGCTGAAGATGATTAATTTATTAAAAATCGAAAGCGCTGCTTTTGATTAAAATATGTGTACTGTCTTTATATTCCTGCCAAAGTGCTGATTTTTTTCCATCTTGAATTTTAATGGCAGTGTAAAGAGTATTTATTGCGATTCTTATTAAATATTTAATTCAAAGGATTTTTGAAATAATTTGATAATTAGATTTGTCAAGATCATATCTCATATATGATTTTGCATATTATTAGGGGAGACTTGGGTTAACTGGATACAAAATAGTTTATGATTTTATATTATAAAGCACAAATGCAATATTGCAGTTTTTAAAACATAGAATAATATGGTCATACTTAAACATCTATAAAACCAAAACCTTATTATTTTATCGATATATTTATTCTCAATAAAAAATAAATTTTCAAGTATGCCACTCTATCCCAATTAATTCCAATATATGGATTAACTGGAACAGGTATTAGGGTTGACTGGATCAGTGCCAGGATGTCACTTAAATGAATTCATATATCATAATTTATAAACTTTTATTGCATTTAACATGGTAATTACACAATTGAATAATTTAATATTTCAATTGAAAAGTTTATCATATTAGAAAAGTAGCTATTTTCCTCTTACACAATTGAGGCTGGCAGTTTCAGGAAAGTGTCCTTTTTATCAACATCAGACATATCCTCTGGGGATTTTTCAAATTTGCTGGTGCCCTTCTGCCTTTTAATCTACTCCATATTGTAACATCTTCGTTTAATAGGTTTGTTATTAGTGACAGCAAACTCACATGCCAGATGCCCTACTTCCTTATTTGTAAGTCTATAATACATATTAGCTGCAGTTTGGATATAATCTTGAAGTAAAAGTTCTTTATTTGTGAATACCATCAAAAAATGTTCATTATTTTGGCAAAAATTGACTTTGGATGCATCACTGTTTGTTTTTTTACTTTGTTCACATATCAGGCAAATGTATTTTTTAGAATTTGAAGTTTCTCAGCACATTTTCTGATAGAGATCTCCCCTTTTAACACACAATCCACAGAACTCCTCAAATTGCTTTCATAGTATGATCTGTTATTGGTAGTTTTCACTCAAATACATGGCATCTTTTTACCTAAAATCTTTCCACTGTGTGGTTATTTATTTGCATATATTTAAAGGCATATGATGCTGTACTTTTATATTAATATAAAATAAAAAATATATATAATAATATCTTATTTGTATTTTTTGTTGGCCATAAAAAAAAGCTTGGGGATGGAATAAACTACCAATACATAGAATTACTGCATGCAATACTTCTATGTACTGCTACAAAAATCACAATAGCCATAAAAAAGCATGCAAGATTTCATGAGATTGTAGGATTAACTGGGCCAGTCCAGTTAACCCCATAATCCATCATTTTAGAAAATCGCTCTACCCGATTTGCTCATACTGTTAATTTTCTTTAGCATATCTGTGATATGTTAACTATGTATATGTCATTTTCATGCTACTAACAAATAGTCTAAGACTTCATTGTTAATATGAGTTACTGATATCAAAAGAATATGCAAAAATTTTGCATTCACCTCTCAGATTCAAATCACATGATGTAACAAGACAGCAATACAACAGAAGCAGCCATATTGAATTGAGAGAGATGCCATTTAGCCTTTGAATAGAATTTCAATAGAATTTCAATGTAATTCAAAAAATCTCTGACAGATGACAGCAAATGTTTCAGTTAACCCAAATCTCCCCTATTAACAAATTATTAGAGGAGATTCAGTAAATATTTTCAGAGTAGTGAATTATCATTAAAATATAGGATAGGTCCTCATTTAATGTCAGAGATAAGTTCTGAAAATCATGACTTTAACTGGAACAACAAAATCCTCATTGACTTAGTATCATATGTCAAGATTGCATTCCTAGATTCTGATATTAAGAGAGATGATATTTAATAATTTTTCTTATCTAAACATCATTGTATTATTCACTAATGGAATGAAATGAAATGAACTGAACTATGATTTAATTGTAAAATTTTACATAGCAGTTCTAATCACTAAACAGCTCTGTTGTACCAGGCCATGTACAGGTCACTAACACGTAAGGAAATCTGCTGGTCATCGATTGAATTAGACAGGATTTGATGAAACTAGCATGGGCTCGTATAAATTTTTTAAGAAGTAGGTTCCTAATTTGATACCACATCCTCTGATTGGAAAGCTAAAATATTTCCACTCAGCTGAAATTCAATTGAATTGATTAAATGTTTTTTTATGCTGTATAAATTTAATTAATATATTATTCATAGATAATATTGTATATTTGAATTAGCACTCAAATAAAAATAGATACCTTGTTTTCTATAACTACTGTAGATTTTCACTTCTATTTTGAAATAAAATATAAGTTATTCTGTTTTGCTGTCTTAAAATCTTTAATTTTTTAATTAATTAATTTAGTTTTTTGGTAACTTAATAATAAAACAACATTAATTGAAGAGACATTAAATGAGAACCTAGTGTATGTCATAATATGTATCAATATTGAATAAATTATAATTGTTATTTTATTTTATATTTAGAATCCTCGAAACGTTGTTGTAGAAGAAAATACTTTTGTAGAACCATGGAAGACTCATTCTGTACATTTTCCCACAATGAATTTTAAGTTTCCACCTTATCCATTATTAGGTGAATGGTCAATTGATGCATTTTATGGATTTAATGTAAGTGAACTTAAATAAGAATTTATTTTATAATAATCAAATTTTATTTTAATAAATTTTAAGTGATATAACACAATTTAATGAAATCATACAATTTTTTATATTTTAAAACTGAATGATAGCATTAAACTGTATTTTATTATTTAATTTATTTCTGGTTGAACAAAAATAAAACTAATTATTGTATATTAATAAATTGTGTTTGCCTTTTAAATTTAAAGTTTTTAGCCTATTTTTTGAAGGAAAAGAAGGCTTATAAAGTGTCTATGTATTCCCCATTAATAACTTTTGAATTCATTAGTAAATTTTTATGAAATTTGTTAATGATTTGTCATTAAAGGCCATTTCAATGTCACATTATTTATCCTGTAAGATTGTTTAATCTAATAGGATTATATTTGATTTTTATCAAAATTTTATTTTATATTATTAAATATAGATGTGCTATATATTATTAATACAGGAATAACGAATAGTTTATTTGCATCCATTGTTACATCATGATGTAACAATGGATGATGTCACAAACACCATTAATATATGATATCATTCATTGCAACAATGATATCATTTTGATATCTATGTTAATTTAAATCAGTATTAAAATTGGACACAAAACATCAATGGACCCCAAATACTAAATAAATAGAAAATAAAGGACACATTTAGAAAGTAGGCAATTTTAGTTCTTTCCAGAACTGCTCAATCATGTATTTTTGAAAGTAAAATAATTTTAATTTTCAGAATTATGCATTTAAAACATTCAATATTAAAATTATTTTATTAAACATATTACAGAAACATGGTGAATGAACTTTATTCTGAATATCTTTGGTATATTTTCTGTGAAGATTCCTTAGCATTATTATAAGCTTTGAATATCACTTTGCTTATATAAATAAGATATAATTAAAAAAATATATAAATAATTATTTATTGCATTTAAATATTTATAAAAATATAATTTTATCAAAAATTAACACTTTAAAAACTAAATAAAATGCAGTAATTATATTTGTATGCATATATACTAAAGAACAAAAGTTAAATTTGTTTTTCCTAATTTTTTTTTAGCATTTAAATATGAAATCTGAAAAATATCACTTCTAAGAGGTATTTAAAGCATGTTGAATATATAAATAATGTTTAAAATTTCCTATGCTATTGGCAATGTGCAGATCTTAAGTTGCTATTAAAAGTTATGCTGCCAGAGAGTTGGTTATTTTCCATTTTTGGAACAGTTATCTATCTGGACTAACTAAATCTTAGAAAATGACTAATAGACATTAATTGATTCTTTGCAGTGGCATACTGTTATTTGGTAGAAATGGAATTCAATTAAATAAATATGGCCAGGAAATTGAATTTGTCAATATTGATAATATCAAAGCTGTAATAGCTATTTTTTCAATAAAAATTAAGATGTACTCAATTTTATTTATACTTTATCAAACCACATATTTACAAGAATGGGAATTATGTTGTACACTATAACAAGAATGGCAAATCAATGTTGCCATGTATACAGTATGAAATATAAAATATAATCATGACTGTATTTCTTCTTCAGTAAAACAAAATTATGTTTTGATTCTTACTCACATATTTAGACATAATATAATAATTGCTTAGATAAAGTGGTAAATTAATTGGAATTTCTCTTGACTATTTTCATTTTCAACCTTAATATTCTTAACTATCATATTCAAGCATTATTATTATTAATTCAAGACTTATAACGAATAAAATGTTCATTCTGTTAAATTTAATGCATAAAATATTTTGTAAATATGCTGAACATTGTTGATATGTATGAGCCAGTAGCTGATCTTATAATCAGCTACTGGCTCTTTCATCTTTTGACTTAACAAAATCTTTAGAACTCTTAGTAAGTATAAAAACTTTAAAGATATTTTTCTATTTTGTTTATCATAATTATTTTTTCTTTTTCCAAGTTTTATTGTATTTACCAGGACAACTCCAGATTTTTCTTTGGTTTATATAGAGGTGATGCTAAAAAAAATGTAGAAAATTTCATGTTCATTCCTCCATGTAATAGTAGGTCAAATAATGTTATTGATATAGATGATGATAATAATGGTATCCAAAATAATGGTACTTCAGAAAATAATAATGTTAACAAAATTGGAAATTTGGAAAATGATGATGATAAGGCAATATCTAGTGATAATATAACCAATAAATTGAGTCATCCAAATAAATTACTATTTTAAGTGATTATAATTATTACATATGTTTAAATAACTTTATGCACAGTATAATAATTCAACAAACAAAATGTAATATAATATACATTTGTTTGTTGAATTAAATGTTTCATTATATTATAATGAAATTTAATATAATTCAACAAACAAAATTAAAACTTGTAATTTTAATTTTGTTTGTTGAAGAAGGAAGGATATCATAATTATATTTTATATTTTATGCTGTATAAGTAACATATCATTCTTGTTATAGTGAACTATATAATTTCTCATTCTTGTGCTTTAATAAAGTATAAATAAACTGATTTGAAAAAATCAGTTTATTTATACTTTATTAAAGCACAAGAATGAGTGTATCCTTAATTTTTATTGATAAATACAGATATTACATGGTGCAATCATAAGTAAATTTGTTATATTATGCTTGTTATTCATAAATTAAGTGAAAAAGATAATGAATTCACAATCTGTTTTCACCACTATACAGTAGTTAAATAGTAAAATCACAACAAATTTCACCTTATGAGATGTAAAGTACCATATTTATGTCAGCAACTGGCACTGACCAAAAACATAAGGTAGTTATTGCTAATATATCATTACATATTTCTAATAAGGATGCATTCAGTTTTACATAAATTTTATTAAACACGTATCTACAAGAATGGCATATATTATAACAACAATAACAAATTAGTGTTACCACTTATACAATATAAAATATAATCATGACAAAGGCTATGAAAACTGTTTAAAGATACAAGAGATATTGCTAAAAGGCCTGCTGAAGGATAATTTCATGCTACAAGATCTCAAGATAACTGTTTTCTGCAAATAACCATTAAATGACACTAGAGGTATATCTTCTCAGTTTTTTTCAAATCAGCTGGAGTCACTGGAAGGAGAATTTCAAAAAGAACTGTAACTAGAAGCCTTAGTGAATTAAATCTTTATACCAAGAGACCAGCAATCTTTATCTCTTTGTCCCCAATTCAGGAAAAAATGCATTTAATTTTAATATTGAATGTTTTAGATGCATAATTCTGAAAATTAAAATTATTTTACTTTCAAAAATACATAATTGAGCAGTTCTAGAAAGAACTAAAATTGCCTGCTTTCTAAATGTGTCCTTTATTTTCTATTTATTTAGCATTTAGGATCCATTGATGTTTTGTGTCCAATTTTAATATTGATTTAACTAACATAGATATCATAATGATATCATTGTTGCAAAGAGTGATATCATATGTTAAAGATATTTGTGACATCATCCATTATTACATCATGATGTAGCATTGCATTTTATATAATAGATTATTGATAGATGGTAGTAAGTGTTAAGCAATGCAAATAAACTATCTTTTACTCCTGTACTAATAATATTTAGCACATCTATATTTAATAATATAAAATAAAATTTTGATAAAAATCAAATATAATCCTATTAGATTAAACAGTCTTACAAGATAAATACTATGACATTGAAATGACCTTTAATGACAGAACATCATTACCAAATTTCATAAAAATCTATTAATTAATTAATTAATCAAATGTTTTTTATATATTTCATAACATACCAATGTCTCACTCCCATATATCAATCAATATTAGTATCAGCATAGCACTGTAACTAGATATTTTTGTGCCTAGATCAAATGCATTTTTTTATTCTCCAGAAATAAGGCACATGCATTTTTAATCCCCCAATAACATTTTTGTCAAATTGAAAGCTTTATTTTGCACCCTTGTTTTCTTTGAGCCCTGGGCAAATGTTCCACTTGCCCTATTCTTGTTACAATGCTATACCAGCATACTGCAATACATAGTCATCCTAATATTTTTTAAAAGATTCACAAACATGGTAAATTTATTGTTTAACATATTCTCATTTCTTCCATATCTCCTATGTAAAGTTGAAATTATATATAATTTTTCTTTAAGTGGCATGTAATTCTATTTTTTTTATGTTCTTTTGTATACTAAAAATCCATAATTAGATCCATAAAAGTTCATAATCAGAATCAGTTGGGTATCATGACTGATGGAATGAGAGATTATACTGTATAATCTATCTTGACTTCACTGATATAATTTATCAGGTATCAAACCCAACCATCATGATTGAATTAAACATTATTTTTTCTTAATTAAGATTTTTGTTTTTATCTCAGCTACAATAAAAACAAAGTAGATAAAAATTAAGAAAATCAAATCAATTCCTTGCTTACAATTGCAATGATTTATTAATATTGTTTTGTGATATCACTCCTGATTGTAACTTCTTACAAAAGTGCAGATTCTTTACTTAAATAAGCCATAAGGCTACTGAAGTTTTCTATAAATCATGATATTTATAGAAAATTTTTTATATTTTTATAAATTCTATCTATAAGTTTTATAGTGTAATATTTTTAATAATTTTTTGTAAATATTTTACAAATGATCAATTCTTAGGGCATTATTATTTTTCTATAATAATGGAAATAGGCTAATTTTCTTCCTTCTTCTTGTATTATCTAACTGTGTTTCAGAATTGTGTAATAGCACTAGTAAATTAATGGTTTTTTTCCCTCTATTATTTAAAAACTTATTGTGATTGATGGATGAGAAAAAATGGGGTGGCATTAATTGTAATTGGATGTATCATGATCAAATGCATGACATGCCAGAAAACACAGTTATCTACAGGATAGGGCTGACTTATTGGGATAACAGCTGTTTCCTAATTGACTATTTTGGTTGCAAAAAATTATATAATTATGATATAAAAATTATATAGTAGGCTTATATCCAATATTTCCCAAGCCTAAATGTGTTCCTAATCCAGCACTAATTATCTACTAAGGAATGAAATGCATTGATAGATTCAGTGTCAGTGTTGAAGATTGCTAAATCCAACGCAGACATAGTGGTCTTTGTTATTTCTGATCAAGTTTGTGATAATTGTACTATAGATCAATAATTATCAAATATTCAGTGATTGAAATATTATTCATACATACAGAGTCTAGATTTGTACTTTTATCAATCTGTATACGTTGACTAGATTTCTGTTGAATTAGCAATAACTAAATTTTCTTTGCACGTTTTAGTTTTATTTTTCTTGTTTGATTAAAATGTAACTATATATATGAATTAATTATCAAATATTTTAAATGCTATAAATAAAATTTTTTTTTCAATGCATATTCATTTATTGTTGTTGTTGTTATTTTATATTTGGGATTATAAAATTTTCTATATGTTGAATATGTGAAAAGTTATTCTATTGATTAAAATATCAGTTAACACAATGCTATATTATGGTATAGCATTGTGTTAACTGATATTTATGGTCTGGTGATATTTATGGACTGATAAGACCCAATCCTAAGGTGACAGACAAAATCATGGCTTTTTGTCAAAATTTAATTACAGATAGCCCTCATTTTATGATGAGATTCAGTTTTGAGCCTGCCATCATAAGTTAAAACAGTTGAAATAAATAATGCCCAAAATTTATGGATTTCTCAGGACCAGTGCCCATCAGAGGAGGCAAGAGGGGCAGCTTCCCCAGGCTTCACGACTTTAGAGGCCTCAATTTATAACTCAGTATGTTATAAAAAATATATTTGTATATTTTTATACTGTTTGAGCTTCAATGTTTGTCAAAATTCAAAGTTCTTTATCAATGTTTTTGCTTTTCTTATACACTTACCCTGTATATTTGTCAATTTTATCATTTTAAATGTAAGTATGAGCATTATATTTAGACATTATGTGACATCCTATATTGTGTTAATGTGAGTGATAAAGTTAAAGGTGATTGTTAAACTAGAAAGTTGATATGAAGATTACTACTTACAATAGTAAAATTTGTTGAATTTTTAAACATTTATAATCAAGATCATTGTTAAGACCAAATGCCATTGTTTTTATTTTCTTGTCCACAGTTTTATTTTTAATTTTGAAGGGCCTCAAAAATATTAGTTAGCCTGGGCCTTGCATTTTCTCTGAAAGGCACTGACTAAAACACTATACATTGTCTTAATAAGCATAAAGAACACAAAACTACAAGAATCAGACACAAAAAAAGGATGCTTTCCATGTATCTTATCATTGAGTCAGAGACTCAAATCTATTGAATTGCATTGACCAATCACAGAAACAATGGATTTCGTCACTATTTCTGTTGATTGTCATTATTGAACATGATTTGTTATTTCTGAATAAAACTTACAAACATAATTTTTAAGTTTTATTCAAAAATAACAAATTATGTTCAATAATGACAATCAACAGAAATAATGATGAAATCCATTATTTCTGTGATTGGTCAGTGCAAACAACTATAACAATTTAGTAACAACTTTAATCCACCTAATAACAGTTCTAAGGATCTTCGTTTGTAGCTGGCTCAGCTCTTGGGTATCCATATCTTCCAAATAATTATTGCCTAACTGTAATACAAATAAGTAAATTATGATCAGTACTACTTGGCATTTAGAATATAAAATACTTTCCTTTATTAAATGCAAACGTTTATAACAAGACCTACTGGCAACATCAAGAGGACAGCTCAACTCGCCCTAACTCAGCGTGACTATAAATAGCCTCAGGACAGTTTTTGCTCTGCAAAGGACTTGAGAAGTTATATTTATTTAATTTCTATTACTTGTGTATTACTCTATTTGTTTTATTTTATATTAGTTTTATAGTATGCTTTTTGTTATGTAAGTTCTATTTTGTTTTATATATTAATTTATTCATATTTTGTGATTTGTATCATTTAAAATTTGGAAGAGTGTTCCCATGACAACAATGGGCCAATCGCCTAGTATTCTGTGTTCGTTTGCTCTATGATCTTAAAATTTTAAATTCTTTGTAGCCTGATGAGGGTAGCTGTAGTCCACCAAAAATGTTTGCTTGTAATAAAGGAAAGTGTTTTATACTCTAACTGCCAAATAGTGCTGATCATAATTTACTTATTTGTATTAGAGTTAGGCAGTAATTATTTGGAAGATATGAATACCCAAGGGCTGAGCCAGCTATGAATGAAGATCCTTAGTAACAACTATAAATCAATTTAGTAATTTCATTCTTCTATATTCTAAATCACTGCTTTTCAAAGCAATGGTCAACAAACTGGTGGCATTATCAATTACCAATCCACAACAAATTGCTAAGAAAAAAAGAAATATATTTTCAGAAGAATAATATTAATAATCCATAACATCACAGATATTTGTATATAATAATAATTTTGTATTTCAATCAAAGACTATATAACAGCGATGACCAAACTTCCTGTCCTTAAGAACCATATAAGAGAATCCCAAATATTTGAGAGCTGCAATTAGTTTCTTTCTATGTCAATGAGAGCCACATCAATTTTTTCAGGTATTCTCATCAATGGTTACAAAAGTTGTTTATTATATATTTCACATAAATTTATTTCTTATAGAGGCATACTGTTTTTTACAATAAATGAACAAATTATAAATATATTATTTTTTTAAATTAAGTAAGTATTTGCTCCTTATCAACTATTGACTTTCATAATATGGAGCCACATTGAAGATACCAAAGAGCCACAATTTGGTTGCCATTAAAAACACAAAAAAACAAGCTTCAAAGCCGAACCAAAGTTTTTGGTTCCGCTTTGAAGCTTGTTTTTTGTGTTTTTATTTTGTTTCCCGAACTTGGTCTCTGTTTATTTTGGTTGCCATTGCTATATAATAATATATAAATTGAGTAACATTATGCCATGCCAAGTAAAGAAAATATCACTTGCATAGATATGGTGTGTTTCTTAACCCGTTAGGATGTGCTATGGTAAAAATCACCCATGCTTATGTAAAATGTTGGTTTTCTCAGAATATTTACAACGTATTCCTCCCATCCCCTCAAAATAAAAATGTACTGTTCCATTTTTGTAATGGTCAACCATTTTTGGTTTAGGTGAGTATTCTCCTTAGAATTAGCCAAACTGTCTTCCAAATCGCATAACAGGTATTTTTTACCCACATGCACGTTCATAGGAAACGAAACTTTTTTCCAAATACAGTATTTGAATTAAATATTTATTTTTTACTATTATTTACATTCACATTCAATCATATTTATTTTAAAACTTATAAATACATGTATATGTAATTTATTTTATAAATATAATATAAGTATAAGATCATCATTTCTATTAAATTTTGTTCATTTTTATATCAGTGTGAATTATTTCAATATTAAGTAAAATTATCCATATGAGCGTCCTTGAAGACGGAAGTATGAAGTGCATCCTGACGGGTTAAGATAAATTAGTAATCCTATGCTGCAATGGACTAGCAAAAAAATTGCCAGTCTTTTATATCAGAAAGTTTGAGAAGTACTCTTCAGAATAAAAAAGAAATATTAAATCATTCTGTTGAACATTTTGAGGGGAATTATAGATCCTCTAGCACTCTTGGATCTTTTTCTTTTTAAAATTGTTATTTCCTGGAACTATATCTAAATGTTCAATTCATAAATCTAGTGCTGATTATTTTATATATATATATATATATAATATATACTTAAAATATTTATAATTCTGTTTAGCTTTTGATAATGTGGTTTGTTTTAGAATCAGATAAAGATTCTGTATTCATTTTATTATACAATAGCTCTTTCGACAGGAACTATCAATTTGATTTACTTCTGTATAATATATTACATATAGATTAGACAACATTTCTGATAAATTATTTCCCTCTTCAGTCCCTTATATTTATTTATATATAAATATAATAATTCTGTATTGTCAAATTCTATTAATATTATATTGAATTCATATTGTAATTGTTTCATTATTATTAAATTAAAAGATGATTATTTATATAGTTTCAACAGAATACTTCTGTATCATTTCTACTTGAAGAATATGGTAAGTAATTTTAAAAAAAATTAAAGGTCATTATTTCATTTTATAGTTTATAAACTAATAAATCTTAATTCATAGTTTTGCCAACTTTCACTGTTGAAGTTGAAACACCAAATGTCATCTTACCTCAACATAATAGTATAACTATTATTGCTAAAGCAGAGTAAGTTATTAATCTATTATAATAACCATTTATAATATTATTATAATGCTTTTTTTATTGATAGTTTATATGTGCAAATAATTTTTATTTATAATATGAAAATATTTGTATAAATATGAATAAATATAAATAATATATATATGTTTATAAATATAGACACAAGCTCAGTCTTTTTTTAGGCAGAAATGTTTAATAAGTTCTTCCATACAAATTAACTGGAACTCTTTCACCTTTAATAAGTCCTCATTAGCAGTTAGTATATTTAAAATGCAAATATAAAGTTTATATTATTATTCCTTTATGCTTGTTACATTTCACTTATTAAAGCCGAAAGCATTCCAGTTAATTTGTATGAATATACTAAAAATTTCTGCCTAAAAAAAAGACTGAGCTTGTGTCTATATCTATAAACAAAGATATTAAATAACAACCTTGAACTATATATTTATTTAATTGCTTTGTTATGGTTTGTTTTTTCATTTAATTACATATATCAACTGTAAATTCAACTTTATAAAATATTTCCAATCATTTTTTTTTATTTTTTATTTGCAATACTGACCATAAATATATACATATTTGCAAGCTTAAACTGTGGGAATCACAAATATCAGGCTAATTTGGGTGTGGATAAGTACACACTGAGTCCAGTTAGATGGAAAATATGTATATAGAAAAATTATTACACTTATTTTTATTCAAAATCATGTTTATTTGGTTCCCAATTAATTATTAAAATAAATAAAAAATGATCTTTAATAAAAATGGAATAGACTATCTAGCCAGGGCCAAATGAGTTGAAATATCTTTCCTTGATCATCCAATATATCTGGAAGAATCAGAATTGGATATCTGTTTTTTGATGAATTAGAGAGCAGAATCTTATTATCCTATTGGAATTAGTTCTATTTTTTCTCTTATTTTTTTGCTGTAATTCTCTCTTCGTAATTTCTCTTCTGATATTCTCTCTGAGGTGGGTAGCCTCTCTCTCTCTCTCTCTCCATCCAAATCAACATTCTGGCTGACATTATATATATATGAATATATGCCATATGAGCATATTGATTTAAAATATTTAAAAGTTTAATTTATAGAAAAAACTTATAAAAATTCAACAAACTTTATAGCAGGTACTTTTACTCAAGAAAAAATTTTATTTGACAAGTATGCTTTTAGTCTTTAAGTCAGGTTCAGTTGATATCTCTAATGTCAACTGAACTTTTTTTATAAGTTAATATTCAAAGCAGCATAGAAGCAGATCTAAAAAAAAAGCCACTTTCAATTATATTATTTCCTATTGGGTCAAAGATTCAAACCCATAGAATTGCATTGACCACAGAATTTACTGATTACATATTTACTGACTATTCATATTTATGATGATGATGTAATCAGTGCCATAATTATGAATAGTCATAAGTCAAGAACTACCTATAATAAGAAAGAAAATCTTATATCTTTCTTTATTGGCTTTTGGATTTTTTTTAATAGAATTTCAATTTCCATTGTATTAACAATAAATTTCTTTTAAAGATTATTTTCTTAAAATTTACTATTCCAAAATAAGAGTATGTTTAACTATTCCACAATGTCTTATAATTTGACAAATATTATATATTATACTGTATACATACATACATATATATATGTATATATACGTATAAAGGCCAACCTAAAAATTTCCATAATTTATTGCACAAAGACTACAAATGATATTACTTTCATATTCATATCATTTTTGAATAAGAACATTCAAAAGTTTCATATCACATAACAAAGATTCAATCAATAGATAAGATCAATATTTTGTCTTTAAAATGGTTACAGCAGAAAGTTTCTGGATACATGGATATATGTATTTATAACTCTTTTGCCAATTCTTTTTTCAACATCAATTTGAATTTATTTTTTGTTTGGTTTGTCTCAAAAACGATGCTTTTGTTAATTCTTGCACATCCTCTTGCAATAGATTAGTGCCCCACAGTTGGGAAAACTCTAGTCTAAATTATTTGAAATTATTAAAATTCTGTTATAATCAAGGGTTGTTTAGACAGAATTAGAATCTGTTTAGTTATTATTTCTTGAAGTTTAGGTCAGAAAAGTTTATGATTAGGAAATAAATTTATAAGTTATTATTATGTATACAGGTGGAGAAAAACTTTTTCATAAAATTTTGTGTACTGATAAGTGGCCTTGAAACAAGTTGAAATTGTCTAATGAACATATGGTCTGAATGGCACTATTTTTGAGTTATAACTCTTTAAAGCTAACCAATCACCATCAAGTACACAAAGCATCACATTGCATTGCTCTCTTACTTACTACCAGATTAGTAAGAAGGCGAGCAACACTTCATGACGTTTTGCATACTCAATGGTGATTGGCTAGCTTTAAAGAGTTATAACTCAAAAATAGTACCATTTAGACTATATGTTCATTAGACATTTTCGATTTGTTTCGAGGCCATCTATCAGTACACAAAATTTTATGATGACATTTTTCTCCACCCTGGATATTAGTATTTTTATAATCAAGAAATATTTCCAAGCTAACATTAATAACAAGAAATTTGCCACATTACA
>WUQG02402320.1:0-17374 GCA_011317285.2 Androctonus mauritanicus | reverse complement strand
ATTATTCACTTCTTATTAGTTCTCATTTTAAAATTTTTTTAATTTCATAAATATCGGATATCGATAAACCTTTTTACGCTATTTGTTATTTTTTCACAAAAACGTGTTGAGAATTTGGGATGCGGCTTGCAATCGATGGCGGCTTAGATTCGAATAAATACGGTATTATATAATATTATATCTGAATATTTTTGTTTCATAGTAACAATATTTTATATAATTTATTAAAAAGGGAAACTATAATGGTATAACTACTAAGATAGCGGAGACAGTTACTTTTTTGCTTAGCAGATTTCAGGGCCCTTTTTTACTTTTGTACTTTTCACAAACAAATGGAATTGTAATATCTATGCAAAATAGGTAATTCAAAAAAATATTCCAAGTCTTCAGAAGTTAAATTATTTTATTTGACTAAAGTTTTCAACCCATCTTCAAAGTCAATATCAGATCTAAGACAATCAGTTACAAACGAACATAAATTTTTAAATTAGAGATCTTTACTTTCCTATTTATACATGAGTGATGGAAAAAACAGACATATGATACATTAATGTAAATTGTAAACATTACTAAAGAATGTATTTTAACTGGAATTGTTAATCAACTCAAATTCAAAAATAACCAAAACACCTAGTGGACATTTAAAATTATTCAACTGATAGTATTAAACACAGACTTGGATAAATCTCAGTTACACACCCTTGAATTAAATGGCCTAGTTTGAAATATATAAAAATAGCAGATTTTTTAGTTGCAGTTTATATGATTAAAAGCAGTAAATAGAGTGTGATGTCAATAAAAGTACTTTTGGCCCTGTAAGCATTTTATTTGTATTTTGAATTGTATTCATTTAGAACATAGAAGTATTTTCACTGTTTTAGTATTTTGTAAAACTATGTTTTAAGTGATTTGTAACTGATGAGGGACTTCTTTTACAGGACCCTCTTCAGTTACAAATCACTTATTTTTAAGTTACTTTTAAGTTATTTTTTTAAGTTATTAAAATTCTTGTGGAATTTCATGCATTAGTGCTGTGTTTCATATTACAATAGCCTAAAATATTTAAAATTTTTTGAAAAGTTTTGATTTACATAAGATTTTTGTTTTAATTTATAAAAAACATTTTTTCTACTGTCAAATGTAATCACTAGAGGATTGTGTCAGAAAAATATACTATTTACTATACAGATAGTTCTTGGTTTATGAGTTCTCAAATATGAAGTATCAAAAAAATTGAAAATATGAACATTAATTGCATTAAATAAATTATAAATATTCATAAAATGGCATTTAAACCTACATACATAGCTATAAAATAAAGTACAATTGGTTTTGTAGTACATACTCCATTGTCTGTTTCAAATCAGAAAATTCAAAATGATGGACAAGAAGCAGAAGTAGCATATCCTCTAATTTTATTGGCAAATTATATAAATAACTTCTATTTCCAGATTGTGTCTAAGATAGTATCTGCATTAAAGCTCATCTACTTATTTGTCAATAATAATGAAGAATAAAAATTATTTAATATTAATATGACATAAATAATTCATTATTATAATTTGCTTGATTTTAAAGACTATATTTTCATTTATTTAGATAAAGAAATCATTTTTTATAATCGTATTGATTTTATGATATTTATATAATTTTATTGTGGTCAAACTTCATAGCTACTAATAGAACTCCTGATTTTAACATTATGTCTGTGGGAAATTGATTCCTGATTTATGAGTCCTTAATGAGCTCATTCCAGAAAAAGTCAGCTTGTAAAGGCAGAAAGTACTTGCATTATTAGTTTATTCTTACTTTCAATTAATAAATACAGTACATGTTTATTTTCTCTATTAAATGTATATTTAATTTTGATTTTATTTTAGATTCACAATTTAAAATTGTTAACATTCACTCTTTTGACATTATCCTATAATAAAGATGAGAGATTGATAAAGTTATTTGTAGATTTATGAAGATTTTTATTTTAAATCATTAACATGAAAATGTTGGTAAGCATTAAAACAAGAATAATGTATTGTTTACATGTATTGTTCTTACAACTATTAGAAGGTAATATACTATATCTAGGATATTATTTTTATAAATTAATGTATAAAATTATTTTTAAATGTTACCAAGATAGCACTTGGTATATCAGCTAGCATTTAATAATAATAACAAATACATACCTATATTAGTAATATGTTGACAATAAGATTATGGAACTATTTAATAAATTTTTAACAGGATGGTTTTAGAGTTCTTAAATTTTTATGATATTCAACATAGAAATTATGCCATTGAAGATGATTATGATGACATATATTTTAATTTCTTACTCTTTATTTTGGTATGATTAAAGTTATATGTAGAAAGTAGGTGATTATTTCTTTTCAGAATTGCTTGTCTTATTATAATGTAAGCAAATAAATTTTTAATTCAAAAAACTGATTCATAAATTTGCTATATTTCTCATTCTCTTTCTCTTATATCAATGATTAAAAAAAAATTATAAAACTAAAAATAATTGTATATTTTCATATATAAGCAGAACTCCCAATTCAGTTCTAAAAAAGTTATCATAAAACCCAAGTGTAAATCAATCCCAAATTTTAAGAGTTAAAAACTATATGAGATTTATTGAAATAGATTTTTTTTAAATCTTAAAAATGTTCAAAATCCAGTTCACAATCAAAATAAATACTGACATTGGATTGAAATGTCAAATTCATTGCATTGAAATGTTATGATGTGATGCAGAGATAAAACTGGATAGAAAAGCAAGATATAATTATGTTACATAACATCTAATCACATTTCTCAACAATTGGTAGTCTATATTATTATTGAAGATAACTGCCTAACAAACAAGACTTATTGAATTGTACTGTCACATGTAGAACTGAAAAATCACTAATTTGACACAGTTCTTTAATAAAGTTTTTATTACATATTATTATTATTAGTTTTTATTTAGTACAAAATCATTTTGATGCAAATATATTAAATGCTAATCATGATTTTTTTACCATACAGTTTTCTTTGAAACGATGTTTGGCAGAAAATGCCAAAGAAATATTAAATTTTTTCAACATTTCCGAATCTCAAGAAAAATCATCATAAAAGAAATTAAATGAAAGAAAACTGAAATTGCACAACAGAAATTTCTCTAAAAATTACAGTAGCAGAAAGCTAATCAACAGACATATGATTGTCAGAAATGGAAATCTGATGTCTGAAATCAACTGCAAAATAATTCTTCTGTATTGCAAAATAATCAGAAGTATAATAATTAAAATAGCTTTTAGAATCAATGAAAGCACATTAAATCATTAAAAGACAAAGCATTTACCTCAAGAAAAGCAATATGTCTGAAAGTGCTTTTCTTGTAATAAGTATTTTGATCTTTAAACTATTTTAATATGCTTTCATTGGTTTTAAAAGCTGTTTTAGTCATTATCATTCCTCAAAAGAATCCAGACTTTTAATTTGATCAGAATTATCAGGGATACTATAATTACATTTAATAAAATAGATTAATTGATATTAGAATAGCAGATGTCAAGGTTATTCATAAAATAGATCACTCTACATATTTCTGATCTTATATATATGCTACTAAATAAAATGAATTTTTATATATATTTAAATATGAACAACCACAGATATCTTCATATTTTCAATAATAGAATGGAGAAGAAAAATATTTATTTATTAAGAATATATATAACGGATTCAATATCTGCTAAAGGAAGCTCTACAGGCCTGAAAATGATATAATATGATCACTTTATATGCATTCAATTCTGTTTATGAAATGTCTGATATTTGAATATAAAAGAAAATATTTTGAACAGTTGTATCTATATATTTTAAATAATAGAATCTATAATGATCTTTGTTAGGAATATGACAAGATACATAGCTGATACAAAGGCACAATGGGGGTGCACTGTGATTGAGTTACGAATTTTATGATCATATGAATTAATTTTTAACTAATGAACCTCATGTATAATTCACATATAAACTGAACCCTCCTTTACAAAAATTTTTTCTTTCTAAAATTACTCTATTTATATACAGCTATATACAGAATTTACTGTATATACTTCTTTAAAATTAGTTTTTTTTTAATTTATATATTATAAATAATTCCAAAACACTTTACTTTTTAGATTTATCAGTGTTTACTTTTTCATTAGCGAGAACAGTTACAAGATCATGAGAACAGAATAGTTTGGTTACAGAAAGAACTAGATGAACATCAGTTGCATGCTCCAGAAAAGGGTTCTAAATCAAGATTTTTTCATGAATATGCAGAGAAAGAAGCTTATTTACAATTTGAGGTGAATTATTTTTAAAATAAATAAATTACTATATATTATTCAACATGAAGATAAAACAATATTAGATTTATAATATCAATTATATAATTATTTCAAATTATAACATACCTTTTTCTATGCATAGAAAGCAAACATTAATTCAAAAAGCTTTTAATTAATAGCAAGTAATGATTGTAATATTACTGATTTTTACCATTACCAAAAAATATCACCTATTACCGATAATAAACAAATAATGTTTGGAAAAGTAATTATAATAAAAGTTCTCCATATTAATCTCCTTTTTAACATTTTTCATAAAAATTCATAAAAAATTCTTTAAAATAACAAAATCAAAAATTATTCATATTTAATTAATGAGTTATAATAAATTGTATTAATTGTTGTGGTATCATTTTATTTGTGCCTATGTTCACTTATTATTTTAGTAATATTTAATAAATAAAATTTTGAATAAATATTTTTATATAAATATAATTTAGTTAATAATTCATAAGTAATTTAAATTAAAATACCGGTAATCACCTAATATTTATAATTTCATTTAGAAGTTAAGTAAGAATTTCTTGTAGAAAAGTGTTTTTTAGTGCATCATATTTATTAATTTTACTATTCACAATTTTACATTATTATATATTGCTAAAATGTATTGATTATATATATTGCCAATATATTTTGAAATATTACCAATTTCTTTTAGAAATGCAATCATTTTTTATGAAAGTTATTTAGTGTGATTTTAATATTTACAATTATATTTCTTGTTCCTTTTATGAAGATAACTTGTAAGTACACATTTTTATTGCACAAAATCTATACATACAATGTATATGACAACATTAACAATTATTTCTCTACAATTATTTTTATTAAAAATGGCACATTAATTCTGAATTTTTTCTGAAAGTTATCTTTTGTAAATTTTTTTACCAATATTGCCAGTAATTACTACCAAAAATACTGAAATGCAAGTTTTTTTTAAAATACCAGTAATGTAATCCCTATTAGCAAGTAATAGATTTTTATATACAGTAGATAGTCACAAATCTAGGTCATTTGGAATATTTTCCCTAATAAATTTATATATTTTTTTATTCTACTGCCATATTTAACAATACATATATATGGCATTTATAATATACTTCATGTTTGTTGTATATTAAAATATTTATAACATATATGGTATATATAAATGTTAAAATGGAAAATATTTTAAAAATTATTTAAAAATATATTAAATTATATTTTACAATAAAATTATTTTAATAATAGGTATAGGTACTGGTATATTTTTAAATTATTAATTTTATAAATTTTAAATATTTTTTAATTTACTCTTATATTTGATCCATTTCATTAAGCTAGAATTTCAATTTTTTTTTTTTAATTTTTCAGGTATATCTACCTTGTACTTGTCCCCTTTATCAATTTCAAATCAATCAGAATGAGAATGATTAAGGTTTTATATATCTGAAATAGTTATTATGTATCAAATAAATAATTTGTCAAGGATTAATTAATCAGATGATAACCAAATTTTAGTCATATAATCCTAGCAACGATAATTTAAAATAAACTGCAATTTAAAACTAATAAAATGCAAACTGTTTATATTTTTAACATTTATTCAGCTCATGTAGCAGGAAATAGTTTTATTACTAAAATTATGATGCATTTCTATATACAAAAAATGTAAACCACTTTTCATTAAAATATCTTGAAATTTTGTCTAATTACACAAATAATGACAAAATAATTTCTATAATTAGTGTTACTGTAATCATTATAAAAACAACCAAAATAACAGTAAATTGTAAATAGATTCAATTCCAGGTTTTTAGGATTGAAACATAAAGCATATTCACTTTATTATACCAGCCAATCCCATGATGAGGTTGATTGTAAATAAAGAATGGATTCACAGGTTCAAAGTTGAACCAAATTGTAAAAAATTATGCTAATGAAGACACCAGCAAGCATCTTGAAAGCATTATAATGACTTCAATTCATGCAGATCCATAGCAAAGCTACCATTTATCACTTGGAGTATTCAGGTTCAATCCAGGTTCTATACCCCACATTTATAAAGAGATCTGGATCCATCCCTTCAATCTCCATCTCTCAACATGGCCACATAATAAAGCAGTCACTTACCATTTTTAAAGATTTGGGTTCAATTTCAGGTTCCATACATCCACAATTTTTAGAAGGAATCTGGGCCCACTCTACATCAGTCCTTTTGACGTCATTATTCAAGAGAACTGATGTAGTCAAGAACATAGAGATCCAGATTTAGTTCTTGTTTCACATATCAAATTTTTATATAATTTGGTTTGGCCTTGATCCTAAGAACTTATCTATTATTTTATGACTGCAATTTCATTATAGGGTTGGATGGAGAATAATCAAGTATGAATATGCTTTTTGTTTTAATCCTAAGGATCCAGAATTGAATCTGTTTACTATTTGAAATATATATAGGGTGAATCAAAAGTCTCTTAACTTCAAATAAATTACTAACAGTTAGTTATGCAGAATCTGTTAATTCAAACAAATATGAAGTCATAGATGGCCTTGCAGATGGTCCAATCAGAATGACCTTGAATATGCAAATTAGGACGCATGGAAATTTCATCCCTAAAATGGTCACCAGAAATGATGCTACTGAATTTCTTCTTATGAGGTTACATCAAGAATGAAGTGTGTGCCACAATGCCACCTTCAATGACAATTTGAAGCAAAGAATTGAATTAATTTGTGCAGAAATAATAATTGTCATAATTTCCAGTGTACTAGATTTTGTCATAAATCCTGTGTAGTTGTATATTGGAGCAAATAGACATCAGGCTGACATTCATCTTTCTAAACCAGAGGTCACCAAACTTTTTTGCACAGTGGGCCAGATAACTGACAAAATGATGAGCACAGGTCGCATAATCACATTCGTAACCAAATCGAAGAGAAACTTGAAATTTCAAACACATTACAGGGAAATTCGTTCAAAGTATATGTACACAAATATAGCTCTAATGACTGAAGGGGTTAAAATCCTGGGATGGTGTGAAATAAGCAAACATTACAATAAACAAGAAAATCTAGATACAATAATTTAAAATTAAAAATAGTAAATTTAAAGCACATAGCAGCAGCCAGGAGATCTACGCATGTATGAAGATATCCTAGTATTCTAAGCATAATATTTAAATTAAAATTGTATCACAATGTCTCATGTTCCATACATTTTATCAAGCAAATTCAAATGCCGTCAGCAGGCCTGATAAACTGGCATCATGGGCCAGATCCGGCCCGTAGGCCTTAGTTTGGTGACCCCTGTTCTAAACCAATGTTTACATCAATGACACAATCAGCATTTCATTTACAATGTCAAAGAAAACTCTTATATTGAGAATGGAAATTGAATAAACTGTTTCTTGATATTTTGAGTGAATCATTCATCCAATTTTGATGTAGGTTTTTTAAATATTCAGAATAACATGCTGAAAATATTTGTAATTGGAAATATTCTTCTATCTGTTATGGTTTCAGAGATGGAATTTCTATTTATCCTAATTTACTATAATATATATATAACATTATTTTTAATTTTATCATAATAATTATGCAATAATTTAAGTAAATTTAACTTACATTTAACCTCTAGAATTATAAATCGTATATAAGATCAGGGTGTGCCTGTATTACCAGCATAACTATGACCTTACAACATCCACAACTGCAAGTGATTCATCAATATAAAAATGCCTTTTGCATTACAGAAATTTCTGAGATGACGTCAGTTTCTAAAATGGTCATTAGGGACAACAATTTAAAGTTATACTGCTGTGACCCATTTATAAAATATTTCAAGTTCTTGAATGTTTCAAATTTTAATTTTAAAATTCAATGTAATTGTTTGATTCAAATGAGAAGAGACAAGACAATATAAATACAAAAACATTTAATAAGATTTTGTCTTTCAGAAATACTCTTATAATGTTATTTGACTAATTGAATTTATATTATTTACAGTGTCTTCTTATATTATTGTCATATATATATCACAGTTAAGGACTATATTTTATTAATTGTTTTTCTTTTATAGTTAAGAAGGTATAGAACATATACTTTTCTTCTGAGATCAAAAATGTCTCAATATCCAGAATTAGAACCATCTTTAGTTGAAACATCAATTGGAGAAGTAGATGAACCTATAGAAAAAACTGAACGAAATATATCAACTAGTTCTCCAGTTCACAAGAAAAGAGCCCATATTCCAGTTATCAGGAGTCATTCTGATCGTTGCACATACCGTTCTTCAGTACTCAGGAACAGTATAGAAGAGTGTGGATAAATGATAAATGGAGTGTTTTTTGCAATTATATACTCCAAAAAACTTATTAAAAAATTAAGAATGTGTGCATGTGTGCTAATGACTCAATTGTATACAAAATACAGTTTTTCTATTGACTTTGTGAATTCAAATTTATAAGAAAAACAAAAACATGATATTGTCAAGCTTATATTTTCACTTTAAAGATCCCAATATCTTGCTTTTAATTTATTTTTTATTTCAGCACATCATAAACTGAGTTTATCATCATTAAGTGTGCCTCATAATATACTGTAAGTGCTCAATGTTGGCAAATGATATCTTTTTAAAATTTGATTAAAAATGATTATTGACAGATTATTGAATATTTTACTGTTGTTGGTGCCAATTTCACTTCATGTCATCTATTTTATCTTCTTTCCAGCATTGCAAATCAAATGTTATTCATTGAATCATATTTAAACAATGTCTGTTTGTTCACAATATGATTTCTTATATGAAAACTTAACTATTTATGACATGCTTTAAGCATCATATCTATTCTGTAGATTATATTGTTGCTTCGTAATTACGAGTTATAAACTGTATCACGAAGCATTCTCCTATTACAGCAAAAAATATTTAAAAAACTTAAAATCCAGATGTGCCTGACATTCTACAAAGCCTACACTGCTGCAAACAGTTGCAATCAAATCATGAGTTTGTTGTGATAATAATAAACTTTAGATATTGCCTAGATATCAATAGCAATTAATTTATAATTGTGTTTATTTTTCTTTTAGATGTGATTGTATTGTTGAAACTTTGATGTGGTGAAGATTAGAACATATTGCTTTAAAACTTTACTTTTTCTTATTGTTGTTTCCCTTAGAAATTGTCTATAGACAATAGCCCTGCTAGCCAGTTGGATATTAACAAATTTATGTATTACAAATTTTAAAATAGTCTTAGTTTTTCAGCATAATTGTAAAGACTAGTCAATTAAATCTGAGATTTAAGGATAAAGATAGTTTTTCATGATGATTATTTTAATTTGGAAAAGATTTTTCAATTCTTATTTATACTTATTTTGATTATTAATTTTTTTTTAAATATGTATTATATAAACTTGCTAGATAATCAATCATTCAGTATATTACTGATTTCATCAATATATAAATATAAAATAAAATCTGCTACAAAGTTTTTCAGCTTAACTTAGTTTCTCACTAGGTAACAGATTATGTTTTCAAATATAAATATTACATAATTTATCAGATTTTTAAAAATATCTATAATCAGCTTTATTCCTAGTTTGATGCAGGAATATATTATTTCACAAAAAAAAGCTTCAAAGCCGAACCGAAAACTTTTTATTTAAAGTACTTTCGGGTTAAAACCCATCATCAGAAAGTACTTTAAATAAAAAGTTTTTGGTTCGGCTTTGAAGCTTGTTTTTTGTGTTTTTATTTTGTTTCCCGAACCTGGTCCCGGTTTACTATTTTAAAACTGTTAATCTAATCCAATTTTTTGCACTAAGATTTTTTTCAGTGACTGAAACACATTAATTTATTTAATATAGAGTATATAAACTATACTGCATAAAGCCGACTGATAAATTATCAACTAATTGCAAATCACTGATTATCCAATTTTATCTTCACCATATGAAAAACTAAACGTAAATTTCTATTATTAATAAAGTGACTATTTCTTTATCGGAATATTTGATAGATAATATATTAATCACAAAATAACAGATAAACTTTTAATTTCCACAATGTACGTTGTTAAGAGATTATATTGTAAGTAATATTATCTCTTAATAACTCTTAATAACATACATTATGGAAATTAAAATTTTATCTGTTATTTTGTGGTTAATATATTATCTATCAAATATTCTGATAAAGAAATAGTCGCTTTACTGATAATCAATAGAAATTTATGTATAGTTTTTCATATGGCGAAGATAAAATTGCATAATTAGTGATTAGCACTAAGTTGATAACTTATTAGTTGCCTTGATACAGTATAGTTTATATACTCTATATTAAATGACTTAATAACTTTTCAGTCACTGAAAAAATCTTAGTGCAAAAAATTGATTTAGATTAAGAGTTTTAAAATATTGTATATAAAATTGAATCTGTAATAGTATAATATTGTTTGTTTAACTCTCTATAATGATTAAAATTCCTATACAGGGTATTCCTAAAAGATCCGGCCAAATTTAGATCACAGATGCTACTTTATCAAAGTAAAAAGTCCATATAAACATGAATCCCGAAATATTTCCTTTTCGAGATAATACAGGCTATAAAACCATACAATTTAATAGGCATATTCTTACAATGGCTGTAATAAATTGTGGTTTTTAATCAATTGTAATAAAATCATGTATATTAATCATAACACTGTGCAGTCCAGCTGCAGTGTTATGATTAATATACATCATTTTATTAATCGTCACTGTGCAGCCCAGCTGTCCCAGTAGCACTGTGTTATTGGGACAGTCTGTGAATGATTGAAAATAATCCATGATATTGCTGTTCTGCAGGTATTATATATATGATCTATAATTTTAACCTTATGTTATCTCAAAAAGGAAAAATTTCTGAACTTATGTTTATATTGACGTTTTTTTTTATTTTGATGAATAGCATCTGTGATTTAAATTTGGCCAGACTTTTTAGGAACACCTGGTGCATTAGTAGGTTAATTTGATGATAACATCTGTATTATAATTTTTAAAGTTTATCTGTTTAAATATATAAAATGCAAGTAATGTTTATATCTAGGCTATTTTAAAAATGTCGATATTAATATATTAACGACAAGATAAAAAGTTTAAAGGCATTTAAACTGAACTAATTCTCGGTTACGAATGAAATATATTTGAAAGACAAAGCCGAACTGAATTAAGAAATATGGCATAAAAGTTAGCCAATGGGTTTGACGAGGGTATGAGGGAACTCACTATGGATCTAAAACGATATACCTTCAGCAAATCTGAGGCAGATGCGCTTAGTGTTGGTTAAAATCTTCTTGGAATTCTTCTTTCTTTCCAAGAAGATTTTAACCAACACTAAGCGCATCTGCCTCAGATTTGCTATAGCGGACGCCAAACGGAAGGTATATCGTTTTAGATCCATAGTGAGTTCCCTCATATGGCATAAAAGTGAATAAAAAGAATACAAATATTAAATATGAATAAATTGCTGAAAAAATAAATGTAGATCATGTGTGGTGCAACAAGAATAGATAAAATAAAGAATTATTACTTCAGAGGTACAGCTAAAGTTGGCCCTGTTAGTAGGAAGATCTAGGAATGAAGATTAAGATGGTTCGGGCATATAAGAAGAAGGAGTGAGGAATATGTAGGTAAAAAAGTTGAAGAAATGACCATTGGTGGGAAGAAAAGAAGAGGCAGACCTCTTCTTTTCTTCCCACCAATGGTCATTAGATGGATGGAGAGGATGAGGGAAGACTTGAAAGAGAAGAGGATGCCCTTGGACAGAATCACATGGAGAGTTAGAATAAAAAATGCCAATCCCATTTGATTGGGGCAATCAAGGATTGGGAAAGAAGAAGTAAATGATAGCAATTGTTTTTGTTTACCTAGGTGTAAAACAGATTAATGGCTAGAATTAGTTTTCATAAAATAGTAAAGTTCTTATTATTCATTAAATCAGCAATTTATTTGCATTTTTTGCCCTTGATTTGAAAAACCCAAATTTAATTAAGTAATTATATTTTCCAGATGTGTTATTTTACAATTAATAGTTTGAGGAAACAGTTCTGCAATTCTTGCAAGTTTCATAGCATAATTTTTAAGTGCATGCAATGACATTTGCAATTTATTCTATTGGTTGTGCAATTAATATTTTTCATTGGGAAAAATAGAAATTCATTTTGCAATTGTATTTTTCGTTACTATTGACTTAGTATTATTGCGTAACTGCGTTATGAAAACAGCTGAAACAAATCAATACCATAACTACACTTCGAACTGTTAACTTTTGTTTCATAAATTATTCATTTTTTTTCTTTAATTCTATCAAAGGTAATCGTTTTTTAAATACGTAACGAGTCATTAAAACATAACAACGCTTCGTGTGTATTCATTATCCTATAGAAACTCGTTACTATTCACAAATCGTGTTACTCAAACTTTTATGACTTTTGGTAAACGGGACGAAACAATAATTATTCACATAATTTCTAGGTGCAATGAATGGGAAAATTGTCGGGATGTGAAGCTGCCAGGTCAAATACCTAATCATATATATTTCAATTTTTTTTTTTTCTTTTTATTGAAAAAATATTTTAGGAAACAGAACACAAAAAATGAAAATGTTAACGTTTTTTAGAGCGTGACCGATTCCAGGCAAATGGAGGATCGCTGTTGGTTGATAACCGATACTTGTCGATATCGCTTTTTGAGACGCAGAAGTCAACAGAGAGAAAAAAAATTCCGAACTTGTTAACCACGCGAGTTAGTTTCTCTTGGTTTATAATATAAAATAAGCAAAAACTGTCGCTGTTTATATTTATATCGGCTCGTACCTGATGAGAAGGTAAATATATCGTTATAGTTTTATAAATTTGTTTATAGAAATATTAATTAAATTAATAATTCGTGAAAAAAATTCTAAAAATTTCGTAATCAAATAATTTTTACGAAATATTTTAAAAAAAAATGAATTATTTTTTTTAAAATTCATTTTTTTTGCGCGTTTAGCAATGTTGCCATACACTGATATTTTAAAAAAATAATTCATTTTTTTTTTAAATATCAGCGTATGGCAACATTGCCAAACGCGCAATTTCAAATAACGAGAAGTTACGTATTTAATTTATGCGTGACGTATTTTTCATTAAAAATGATCGTAATCGTGTGTTTATAGTAACATTTAACACACAAGATATTTCTTCAAACTAAAACTGTTTTTAAAAAGACTGCATCGTTAAAATCGCTGTGGCATTTTAATAGCTCAAAATACGTTTTTGTTGCTGTTGACACAGCTGACCGACTTATTGTCCGTGCGAAACTTGGTTTGTATGTGAATGAGTACAGACAAAATTTCATTTTGTTCCGTTATCGCGTTTCCTATACTAGAGTCTAACACGGAATTGTCACTCCAGCTAATTCCAATAAAAGATTAAGACAAAAAAAAAAACAGAAACGAATGAATTGTGAATAGCAGAAAGTGAAGAAATGTCTCATGCATGATATGTTCTAGCAGCGTGTGCACTTACTTTAAGGATAACTGATGTGTGAAGAAAGAGCCTCTCCCATCAGAATAGTCGGATAACTTGCTGATTAAAGTCTCTATCATTCTCTATCATATTATTATTAAGAAATCATTTTATTTTTAGAACTGTAATTACTCATTTAATTTTAATGATATTCTACGACAGACTACATAGAACCTATGAAACTGGAAATATAATATGAATTTTATTCAACTGATTATTAATTTTATAATTTTATTTTCACGAAGATTCTTATCCTGTTATCTAATTTCTGTCGGATGTGTTGTAATTTCTGTGATCTAATCATATATCTAAATTCTACAATTATCGGTAATCTAGAAAATAATATAAAAAATTATTTATATAGACTGTATTCCGATTAAAATTTCCCATCGATGTTACTTGTTTTAGCAATACACTATTGTGTTATATAGAAGAGAGGTGTAAGTCATTTTTGAATTATTAAAAAAAAATTGCTGTATTTGCTAGTTCTTATACGATACAACAAATATAGATAAATGTTTTGAATTTGCATAATATATTTTTGAACAATTATATCCGTATCTGCCTTTTTTTAAAAAATAATTGAAACAAAATGGTATAACAAGAATGAAAGCAGCATAAGCAAAGACAATTTTTATTATGGTAAAATGATTTTGGACTCAATGTGGGTCCGAAAACATTTTACCATAATAAAATCTGTCTTTGCTTATGATGCTTTCGTTCTTGTTATATGATTAGTGAAGCAAAGTATTTTATATTTGTCAAAAACAAAATGGTATTTAAATGGAGAAAAAACTTCATTATTGATTAAAATAAAGAATTTTAATGTCAAATGGCATACTTTATTATAGTATTAATTATAAATAATTTTTTTCTGCTATTTTGTTTGAGTGATATATTTGAATTTTTCGTTTTATCAAAAGTAAATATTAAAATTTTTGGTAAACATTATTAATTGTATAATTAATAAAATCTTTGACCACCTTTCAGTTATATATTGTGTATGATGATCGGCATTATTATGAAAATCTGCTGCTCATACTATAAAAGAAAAAGCATTAATTAAAAACAAATTCTATCACAAATGAGCACTGTCAGCAAGTATACTGGTTTTTATTCTGGTATAACGTTTTCGGACCTATATGATGGTCCGTCTTCAGTACAATACTTCACTAATATAGAAACATACAAAAAAGTGTGTTTCTATATTAGTGGAGTATTGTACTGAAGAGGGACCATCGTATAGGTCCGAAAACGTTATACCAGAAAAAAACCAGTATACTTGCTGATAGTGCTTGTTTATGATAGTGTTATTTAAGAGCAAGTTGTTTTTATATATGTTAAAAACAAATTTAATGAAATCTGCATGTAAGAAATATTAATGAAAGAAATTTTTTATTTTAAATAGCTTAATAGGCGTTCTGAATAGAGTACCAAACATTATGCATAATTTACTAGTTAGTTAATGATTTGAAAACGTTTCAGGAAATAACGCCATTAAATTTTTAGTTTCGGTAATTTGGTATAATTATTATAATGAAGTTTGACTGCATGAATTAATTATTTTAGATAGATAATTTTTTTAATTAAATGAAAATTGAAGTTATTATATATACTATATATTAGTAAAACATATTTTAATAGATAAATCTTACGTCTTGGTTTAAAACTTTAAATAATTTTAATTGTTTATCGTAGAATATGCATCAGTAGTTATGCAGATAGTGTATGTAGTTAAAATTCCTGCGATTTTATCTTGAACTACAAATTTCTCATCCAGATCTTTGATCATATTTACTGTATTTTCATTATTATATATATATATATCTATAAAGAAGTAAAATATTTATCACAATAGTGTTTTTTTCCTCCTTCTGAATGAAGACATCACTTTGATAATCTTCATTCAGAAGTTTATCAAAGGGGAATAAAGTTGTAATTTTATTTGTGTCATATTTTTAGTATTTTCGCAAAACAATCAGATCCCTAGATAACTAAACAACTAAAAATTCCAAAATGAATACACATTTGTATATCTACAGTTCCAAAAAACGAAGCACTACAGCAAATGTACTAGAGTCTAACATGGTATACCATGTTAGACCTCTAGTACATTTGCTATAGTGCTTCGTTTTTTGAAACTGTAGTTAATAAAAAAGCAAAGTGTTAAATAATATATGTTGCATTTGTATATCTATTTATTTTGTATATTTTTTCGAGATGAATACTTAAAAGGGAGATGGTAATTCAATGCAAACAATGTACTGAATTTTCGAAGTCTAGAAAAAACTTATTTAAAAATAATTGAAACAGTTAATGTGAAAATACTTGTTTAGACATTTTAATAGAAGATATTCATTATTATTTAATAACTGATTAACATATTAAATGATTCAGTTGCAAAATAAAAAAATTTGAAGCATTAATATTATCAATTAATTTTCGTAGTACTTTAAAATATATGATTTTTTTTATTATAATTCCTTCACCAGGGAATTTGATAAAATTAAAAGCTTATCATTTTAATAAACTTCCATATAAAGCCAAACATATATGATGCAGTAACTGAAAACATTACTGTATCGTGCACATTTAATATAATAAATTCTAATGAGTTAAGCAGATTTACTGCTCTTCATGGTAGAATAATCTAATAATCCTAGTTATTTCAAGCACAAACGAGCAGACCAATATAATTTCACAGAAACGCTCTTTTATTAACTAAAGGAATGCTTTCGGCTTACGTGCCATCTTTCAGCTCTATTCTGTTAGAGCCGAAGATGGCATGTAAGCCGAAAGCGCTCCTTTAGTTAATAAAAGAACGTTTCTGTGAAACTATGTTGGTCTGCTCGTTTATGCTTGAAATAACTAGGATTATTAGAGTAATAAATTCTTTTAAATGAAATGTTTCTACCAAAGTACTGATTAGAATAATATATAAAGTTTTCAGTTATACAGGGTGAGCACAAAAACATTCCCAGATTTAAAAATGTAAAAAATTAAAAAAAGTAACATGAATATCTTGATAAAATTGATATTTACAATTCAGTTAACTCAAGAATTTTCATTTCTTTAAAGAATCGCTAGGCATGGATTTTGACAGCTAGAACTAAATTTTACCCTTTGAAACCTTCGAATGTTTTTGTGCTCACCTGTATTAGCAAATAAAGGAGTATCATCTTTATTTTCAAAAATACTTAAGAATAGAAGTTAAATTTTATCTAAAATTTAACTTCTATTCTTAAGTATTTTTGAAAATAAAGATGATACTCCTTTATTTGCTAATACATATATATTATATATGTATATTATAAAGCAAATTTCATTTATTTTTGTCATTTTTGTTAATAAATGAAATTTGCTGAATTTTTAAATAATACAGATCATTAACAAATCATGTGGATCAACTCCCGAGATCTTTTAAAAGAATAACTTTATTGTCATTTTTAATTGGGAA
>WUQG02402309.1:0-17379 GCA_011317285.2 Androctonus mauritanicus | reverse complement strand
GTTTACATTAATCTAATTAATTATTACTGCGCAGGTTTGCGAGCCGATTAAATCGGCTTTGGCAGCTCTACGGTTAATACATATCTGAAAAAAATTTATGAATAAAAATGTATTTTTCTATTTCACATTCCTCTGTTGAAGAATAAAAAATTATTTTTTGTCCAAGAACTGAACATTTGGAACACAAAATACTCAATAGTGACAACTAACTCCATTACAAAATCAATTTAATTTCAAATTGAAATCAAAAAGACTGCATATTGTTCTCACACGGCAAACTAGCGAAATTGCACTTACAACTAATTTTATCAAAGTATTTCCCAATGATCACATTTTTGTATGTATTGTCTCTCCTAGTATAGATTTACAAAAATTAATAAAAATGTTTTATGTTGTAGGAGAATAAATGTAATTTTCTAAGTGTTAAGTAAAAATTGTGTTGTAAAAGTACCATGTTATATGAGGGTTTCTGCAATTTTCAAATTGTGTTGAAGCAGTGTTACAGGAGGGATACCTGTACTATAATACACATTAAATAAAGTATCTTTAAATAGAAAAACACCCATAAAGCAAAGATGAAAATGTTAGGAAGAAAGGTTTACAGGAATCTAACTCTCTATTTCCCATAGGTACAATGACTCATTACTTTCTAATTCAGCATTTCCAAAGAATTTACAGAATGTAATTATGGTGAATAATGAGAACTGACTGTATACAAAACAAGAGTGCTTCTTAACAACATTGCCATCTTATGGAGGAGCAAGCCATAATTTTAGAGCAAACTGTTGGAAGAGATTTTATCAATGAAAAACAGTATATCTATAAGAACTTCAAAGAGGATATTATAAAAAAGATGATGCTGATAACTTACTGGCAGTTTTTAGGAATTCTTGGTGAAATACTACAGACATTGTATCACGTCACTGACTGATGAGGATATGGTGTCTTGTATACTTCTTTAATGTTTTATTATACTAAATTTAGTGTTTTATATATATTTTTTGTACTTTACATGCATTTATTTTCTAACAATCCTTTTCTAATTGTTATAATGGCACTGGCTTGGCACAGCCTATCCTTTATTAACCATCTTACAGTAATTCCATGCAAGGGAGTGTTAGCACATGTGGATGTTTATTTTTGCATTCAAGGGAAAGGGTAACATTATTTATTGTTGGTGGGCAGAATTAGGAATCTTGTATCAGGAGTAAGATATTTTTGTGTATGTTTGCTCAGTTTGTAGAATACTGGTAATGATTCCCAAAAAATGCTTTATTAAAAATATAAAGCATTTTTTGGGAATATAAATTTTTTTGATTTGAGAAATAAGCTTGTTCTCTCTCATATACAGGTATCCCTCTTATAACATGGTTTTGCTCTAACACAATTTGAAAATTGTGGAAACCTCATATAACACAGTACTTCTACAACACGGTTTTTACTTAATACATTTAGAAAATTACATTTACACTCCTACAACACAAAACATTTTCATTAATTTTTATAAATCCATATTACATACACACAACACACACAAAATGCCATCATTGTGAAATAATTTGCTAAAATTAGTCATAAATGTAATTTTGCTAGTTGGCCATGAGAAGGATGATATGCAGTCTATTTTTGATTTTGATTTGAAGTAGAGTTAATTGGCAACCATTGAGTATTTTGTGTTCCAAACATTCAGTTCTTGGAAAAAAATAAGTTTTTATTCTTCAATAGAGAAATGTGAAACAGAAGAGAAACTTTTTATTCATAAAGTTTTTTTGGGTATATGTTAAGGAACAGTTGTTTTCTAGCAGGTTGTAGCAAATTAGATTACAAATTTTGTAAAGAGAGTAGAAGAGGGAGAAATTTTAAATACATAAAAAAGTTCAGAAAGTGAGGTTGATATTGTTAAAGAAAAAACATTCTTGTTTTACTGAAACAATAATAAGTTAGATATAATTTTAAATGAATGTTATATAGTCTGTATACTTTTCTTTATGTTTTACGTATATTGTTTTTTAGGGTCTTATGTATATATATGTGGTGACGTCGAAGTCCTTCCACATCTACGGATTGATAGACATTAATAAACCATCAGAGAACAAAAGAAAACTTTATTAAACTTGGAAAAGACAAGGAACATGGCAGCCAACTACTCGTGTTGCCAACTGAACAAAAATATAAAATATAAATAATTAATAATTAAAACAAAGATATTTCATTATACCACATATATATATATATCGTGGAAGATATCGTGGATCGTATCTTCCACGATATATATATATATCGTGGAAGATACGATCGATATATATACATATAATCATTTATAATGATTATATGTATGATCATATATGTATGTATATGATTATATGTATCAAATACACATAATACATCATTTTATATAAGCTTAACAATTTTATTATACTGTCTTAATTTCATGTGGATTGAAAAAGATTCCAAATCAGAAAATCGATTTTCAATTTATATTTCAAAAAAATATAAATTGAAAATTTAAAAATACAGATTACATATATCGTCATCTATTGACTAAATTGTGAAAATCATATGGAATTTTTGGATTGTTCGTCATTGTTCAACACTCATTGTTCTAAAAACATCGCTGAATAGGACAGTTATCTAAGATCGTTGATCGCGGGGAATTGTTCAAGTTTGGCAGTTGCAGCTTCTTATAGTTTAGGGGATTACACAAACAAACAAACAATCAACCGAAAATATATATAAGATATATATATATATATAATGTTTATATATATAAGAAGTTGCAATCTCCAAACTTGCATGAATACCTGAGATCAACGATCTTAGATAACTGGCCTATTCAGCGATTTTTTAGAACAATGAATGTTGGACAATGACGAACAATCCAAAAATTCCACAGAATTTCACAATTTAGTCAATAAAGACGATAACTTATATGTAATCTATATTTTTTGACAAAATTTAATTGTATCAGGCTACGAAGACGTCATCAGGACTTAACAATGAATGACTTCATAAGACAATTTCAATTCACGACGTCAGGATGACGTACCAATATAAGCTATCGCAATGACATCACATTACTACAATGATGACATCATCGTAGCCTAATATTCTAGTTAAATCTTACATTAAAATTGGATAGAAAAAGCCAATGGATTCCAAATATGGCAAAATGATTTTGTTTGAATTCGGGATGTTGTCACAAGAGTCCATGACATCATCAACAAATAGATGACATCACGTAGAGTCCATGATGTAACAAATATATGACTTTACATAAGCACGCCAATGTTGTCAACATGATCTCGCGATTTTGTACTTTAATAAATTCAGATAGAACAAATAATTGCTACCAGTTATAACTCAATTAGTCTGATGATAATATAGCATTTCAATAAAATATGATGTTTGAATTAACAGATGAAATCAATACATAAAATAATTTTCCAATTAAAAAAAATTCTTCCTGAAGACAATACAATGATGATCGGTAAAACGATAAATTTACTGTAGGAATAATACACAATATCATATAATGTTTGCTTAGTTGTCTGTTCCACGAAAATTACGACTATAATTGCTGAAGCTCGAGTGTCGAGTTGTGTTAATAAAAACAATTAACGAACTGTACTTTAAAGCTGAATTGCTAGTCAACATCATTATGATGGTAATGATCAATTTGCAATTTTATTTTGTTTTATTCGTAGTAACATTCACTTCAACCATATTACGCCAAATACAATGTTCACGAAAATAAAAACAACAATGTATGAAAGGCACTTGTAAAATGCAAATAACGTTAACAAATAATGAACAATAATACTTATAAGCATTTTGTAAAAGAGCATGATATATCCAAATAAAACCGTAATATGCGACATAAAAAGTCAACAAATATAAAAAGTTAAATCATAAAAATGGCGCAAAATTCATGCAAAAATAAAGTTAAAATATGCTAAAAAAAAACTAAATATCGAATAAAATAATTTTATTAAAAAGATAAAAAAGGCATAAAAGATAGAATGATGATAAACTTTTTAAAAATGACTTAAAAGATTAAAAATGGAATGATTAAAATGCTGTAAACATCCAGTAAAATAAGGGAATTGATTAAAAGAAGTTTTCCTGGATAAATGCCTAGTTTCAAAGATCACAGATTGATTGGTCTTCATCCATCAAGAAATATCTATAAGTGATACCCGACTGTGTCCTTTGCAGAATCTTGGAAACAGATTTCTTCTCTCTTGTTTCTACAGTAAATTGATTCATAACTTCTAGACAACTAGTTTGATTTCGTGGAGTAGAACTTATTGCATATCTAGTAGTCACAAAACTATTATTATACTACTATAACTATTATAACTAAAAGAAAACTTCAAATTATTATAATAAGAGATGGATATCTTTCAGAAATTTCTGTTTTGGCATCTGCGTGACAGATAATTTTCCATCGTTCGGTAAATACCGTTAACTAATTTTAAAAGGCTCAAGGGGAGCTCGCGTCATCTGTTTATTTTTCCAAAAACACTTCACGGATCGAGCTGGCAGTAACGAGTCAGCTACTTTAACTACTGCCTTGGCGGAACAGACAGCCAGACAAATATTGCAATTTATATTTATATACAAATGTAACGGAATAGACAAATGTATGATTGCTTTCCGGAACAATCTTGTCATAATAAGACCCCTGTTTAACGCTGTTGCGATATAATGCGGTTTTTTCGGATTCAATATTTTTTATTCACTTTGGCGCGGTTTTTCAAACCGTTATGCTCACATAAATCCAAAATCTCGTACGAAGACGAGAAAATTAGCGTTTCTGAAGATGAGGAGCAAGAGGAACTTACAACGAATTTTTTCAAAACAAGTTTAGCCACTATTAGGGAAATTATGGATTAATTTATACAAAATGATCCAAATTTTGATGGAAGTACAAAGCAAGACAAAGTGTCATGGATGCGATGTCTCATTATCGATAATTGCTTGCTGAACGAAAGAGGAAAGGGCAAACTACTTTAGATGACTTCTTAATAAAAAAAAAACAAAAAGTACAACAAATGATTTATATTTGTTGTTCTAATATTTTATGTTTTATGTTTGTGATGAGGAAGAACTTTCTCATCACAAACATAAAATATTTATTCGAATATTTTTTTATTTTCATGGATGATTTATGAATATAAATCGATATTAGTAATAATAAATGTCTATAATTAATATAATACAACAGTAATAATACATATTACAAAATAAAATAAAAAAATAGCATGTACTGTATATTTTTTAATTCACTGTCCTGTTTCACTTATCTCCATTATTTACGGGTTAAGATGATTTCGTTTAACGCTGTTTCATTTAGCGCTTGGTTCTTTGGAACGTATCCCCCGCGTTAAACGGAGTCTTAGTGTACTTTGATTTTCAATGTTTCATTACCTTCCGAAGTTAATAAAGTAGGCAATGTATATTGCTTTTTCATGTAAAATTTATTCTTGCTAAAACTTCTTGCCTTAGTATGTAATAAAGATAATTTATTTTCATTACAGATGACAATACAGATAAATATTTTGTTCTAGATGCTTAAATAGTCCACTGTTTTTTATGGTAGTATCTGAATATCTATTGAGGAGAAAATATTTAATATCTTATCATTCAAAAGTATTGTAATACGAAATTATAAAAACTCACCAGTTATCATTTTCGTAGTATTGAAGTACAGCTGTATAGCGTTACATGAAGTTTGAAACTGATTCCTATGTTATATTTTTCTAGAAGTATTTCTTTCAAAAAAATAAAGAATAGATATAAAAATTAATATTATAATCTCTCTAACTCATTAAAACTAGTAAAATATTCCCTGAAAACATTCCATTTTGTTTTGCGAATCGAAATGCTAGATTTTTGTTTCATGTTTGATTTGATTTTTGCTATTGTTTGATTAATTATTATTCAAAATTGTAAAATAAATTGTCTGGAGAATTTCGATTTCGAATAAATTAATTTTAAATTCTTTTTAAAATAACATTTTCAATCGATTCATTCTTTATGATATTATTCTAATATTGCAGTATTATTAATTTATACCAAATGATAATTTTCTATAAGTTTGAATATGAATTATTACAGTTATATACTGAATATCATTTTTCATTTATATTTAAAGAAGCTTATTATACTAATTATAGTTGAAAAATTATCTTAATAATACTTTCTAATAAATAAAAATATAAGAAAAAATTTATGTTGTAAAATAGATAAATAAATTTGAAATATGTTTCAGAATTATCATGTTATGTCTGTCATGAGAGAGAATTTTTAAGAATATCTTTTTATCTGTTCTTTTTAAAACTTTTTATAACTTTTTTTATGGTTATACTGTATATCTGTTTAGAGATTTTTGTTTGGGCAAAATACATGAATAAATAATTATCTTTCTAATTTCTTATTTTATGAAGGTCGTTCACGTCAAAATTGGAATTTAATTTCGAAACAGATAGAGACAAAATTATGTCTACTAAACAATATTTAATTCTCAACGTAATCTCCATTTACAGGCAGCTGGATGTTCGAGTGATAACGCTATCAGAGTGCCACGCAGCACTGAGTCTGGTAACTCCTGAAAAGTTTTTTCGGGATTCTGGATCCGGCCCGTCGATACCTCTCCTTTATCATCCGCATCCCTCCACAGGTGTGGGGGTAACCTGTAGTTGGATTAGCCCAGACTCTTAATAATCTCTTTGGTTGGAAAGGGGCGTAAAATATGCAAAAAAAAAAAAATCTCCATTTACATCTTAGCATTTTTATCATTGACGAACAAATGCATTAATACCAGCAGAATAGAAGACTTGTTCTGATATCTGAACCGTTGTAACACACGTTTTAAGCTCATCTTCTGACTGAAAATGCTTGCCACCCAAATATGCTTTCAAGGGACCAAACAGATGGAAATCTGACTTCGCTCAATCGGGACTGTAGAAGAGATGTGGAAAGACTTTCCAACCGAATGTTTGCAGTTTTTCCTGATTTTCCGTGGAGTATGTAGTTTTGCAATATTCTGCAGGAAGCAAAAGTATAGGTGATCGCGGATAATATTTTACATTTCCAATCAGCGCCGGATCTAGATATTTTGTCACATGAAACAGCATTAGAAAATGGCATGCTCTCTCCCCTTCACTCACGCACATCAATACATAAACATATCTAATATACTGGAACCGAGAATGTAATGACATCAGATGAGAAACATATAAAAAATTTGAGTTGGATTGGGAGAGAGTAAACCTAGACTGGAATTATGTATGGCTTTTAATGAAAATAAAGTGATATCTATATTAAAAACAATAATAAAAATAAAGTATATTTGCGATTATGATATCCTGATTGCGATATGCCAATGAGGGAAAATGTGAGGAAAACAAATATTTTGTTTAAATAGACTGTCATTCAATCATGTAAATAATAACAATTTAATTCTCATTGGTTTCGCTCTCCCTTGATAACTATTATCCGTTAGAAAAATACGCCATTATGTTTTTGTAGACCGATTCTACAGCACGAAATATTGTCAAGATAAATATAATTAAGGTTGTTTGTGAAATTGTAACTGCATTTTGTGGCCCCCTCATAATTTTCGCCCGAGACGACTGCCTCACTTGCCTCACCCTAGATCCAGAGTTGCTTCCAATACTTATGAATGCTTTTTCCACTATTTCGCGAATAGTTATTTGCCTATCGCTCAAGATCTCTATAAGTTGAATATTGACCATTCATTATTGTGGCATCTGAGCCTCTTATACACGTGACCAAGCGTTGTCACAACAAAGTCACACCCTTCTTTAAACATATGCACACCATCTGTGCCCAATGTCTTTTTCAGTGGTATTGGAGAAGAAAGACCTCTCTTCAGAGGTTCCAAGCTGTACTGTTAGTATTAGAAAAATTTCAGCATGTTTAACGATTCTGTTCACAAGAAAACGAATAATAACGGGTTGTGCAACAGCCGCATCTTGATAACGACTCGTCGTCCGCCATCTTGAATAACGACTAACACCGATGCCGTGATAACAAGCATGCTGCAAATACGTTAATGTGAATGTATATATGAATATAGATACCACTTACATTTAGATTATAAACTGATCGTATATCCTTATAAATACCACATTATTTACATTATACTGTTTGTATTTTTACATCTAGCAAATTTTGACGTGAATGATTCTCGTAATAAAAATTTGACACGTTTGCTTTTTTATGTTTAATTTTTATATTTAACAAAAAGTATTGCATGTCTTGTACCTAAAGAACGAATACAACAATTCACTCGAAAAAGAGCGAATTTTAAATGGTATAATTGATGCTTAATTTGTAGAAAAATAAATAAATTTCGATAGAACCAAAATATTCATAGTATAAGAATAAATTCCATCCTTAAAAGAGAGACTTTTTTCTTTTCTTCTTTCGCAACATAGAATATACGAAAACATTTCTATATGCAACATATTTTTTATTTGATTTATTTTTGAAATCTCTATCAAAAGTTAGACAGGAACACGTAAATTGAACTAAATTAAAATTTCGAAAAGCATTTCGGCCAACCAAATGCTGCTCTTGCTATTTTTAATTGCAACATCTTAAACTTTATTTAATATTTTAAAATTATTTTTCATCAAGAAAGTTAAGGAAGAAAAATGTAATTTAAATTTAATTCTTTAGTTGATTTGAATCATTACCAAATTTTTAACCGAATAAACTGTAGACGGAAGTTACTACCAAATTCATTGTTTATTTGATCACATTAGATTAATCTTGTGATCAAATAAAGTTGAGGATATATATATATATATATTTTTCCTTGATCAGATCTCATCAGCTGAATTACATTATATAATATAAAGGAATTTGATGATGATATTTATACATTTATTCTAAAAATAATTACTAAAATAAATTTTTAACATACTTACAGTACACATCAGGAATTTCTAGAATTACTTTGCAGACTATATCTTTCTAAATGCAATCGACAACCATGAAATGCTGACTGCATTTTATATGCTTCATTAAAATTCATTATCCCTTCAACCATATATGAAATTTATTAATTACTTCGAATTTTATCCAAAAATGAAAAGTTATATTTATATTTCACCTTCTTCTTGTTTTCTTCCTTTTATATCAATTTTTATTTTAGAGATTAACGTAATATTATATAGAAAAATAACAAGAATTTATCAACAATATCTGATCGCTTCAAATTTGCGTTTTTTATTTTATCAATATTTTGAAAAATATTTTCAAATTCATAATATCAGTTCATAGCAAACTCATACGTACTTGAACATTATGTCAACGCAAAGAATTTTGATAAATTCCAACTAAAGATCAAGGTCATATATAGGATTCTTATTTGAATTATTATTTTTTTACAAAATTTTGAAATCTTAAAATAAACAACTTTAAAATTTCCTGCCATCGTCATATTTTAAATATTGCTATAGAGAGAAAATTTTAAGGATATATTAGAATATATATTTTCTTGCAAATGATATATAAAAATAACGTATGAAAATTAATATTTTCAAAATTTTCTTATTTTTTTTATAAATTTCTGATATATATATTTTTTCTCATTTGAAGAATTAGTTCCTAAACGAAAATATTTCAGTCTTGAATATTTTTAAAGATTTATAATTTCTGTTTAGTTTGTGATAATAAAAACAGAATAGTTATGTTTTATTATATACAAATTAACCTTGAGATATATGATGTTGAGATATTTGAGATAATTGATGTTGAGATATATGAAAAATGAAAAAAATTATGATTTAAATTACTATTATTTATAAAACAATTATTTCAAAATAAGACATAAAATTATGTCTAAAGGGGGAATTAACAAATTTATTTTATCATACAGAAAGGTCGTTTAAGAGACTACAGTGCCTATCTTTAATTTTTTAAAATTTAAAAATAATTTATTTTGAAAATGATGTAATTTTTTATAATTAAAATTAAATTATTCCATAATTCATTTTTAATTTGAAGTCTATTGAGTTAATTTTGTTTCATATGATTTGTATGATTCTGTTTCTTTTTTTTGAACAGAAGCAATTTGTAGCATTTAAGTCCTCCTTTTTGATACAATTAAATTTTATCTTTACTTATTTATTTATTTTTTCATCTTTTGAAAACAAAATTTCATTTTTTATTGCATTATTAATAATCATTTTAATTTTACTCTTCAGTAACTATCATCAACTGAAGATTTTTTTTTTCAATTTTCATCATCTATGCTTATGATACTTTTATTTTTATTAGAGATGAAAGTCCGTTAGACTCTAGACTAACTGCATATATAATCAATAAATCCTTTTACTTTAGTCACGTATATCAGTAAACCTTGTACCTGTTCTTCTTTATCATATTTCCACATTAAGATAAATAAATATGATAAGATGTTTCTGTTCCAAATTTAGTTCTTGAAGAGTGATAAGTGATCGAATTCTGATGATAACAGATGAAGTTGGCTAAATTTAGTAAAATCGTAATCTTCAAGGCAATGAAACAACTTTGCACATTGGAACCACTGCTGACCTTTTTCTCGAAAAAAAAATATAGGTTTTTTTTACAATACTACTTTTATGATTATTAAAATAAATATGGCAATTTAGATACTTTAGAAAGTAATTAATAATTTATCAAGCACTTCACTTTTGTTTTCTTAAATTCCTTACAAAAGTTGTAAATAATTCTTCCTGTTTTATAACTTTGTATGACAAAGTTTTATATAGTAAATGGATATACAGTATGTTTTTTAGTTATACTGAATTACTTCTCAAAATTTGCTTTCTTTGTATAATGATTACAATATGGAATATTATAAACATATCTCAATAGGCAAAATGTTTATATATTTTTTAAGAAAGTTAAGCATTTCGTTAGTTATAATCAATGATTAATGCATATGCAATCATGCAAAGAATATCTGAATTAAAATTTTATAAATTAATTTGGAGTTAAAAAATATACTGCATTTAACTAAATAATTACAAAAAATAAATTTATATGCAATAATTTAGATTTGATTTATTCAATCAATATACCACTTCTTTTTATCGAAAATGGTTTATATTTTCAAAAATGAATAATTGAGGTTTAATTAAATATTGTTTATATTCATGTATTTGTATTGCAGCAGTCTATAATTCAAGGATTCGATAAGAATTATACTTTAATATCTGAACTATGTCCAAGGACAAAATATTTTAAAAAATTGTTAATAAGTTTTACATAACTAAAAATTATCAATTGATTTTGATTTTAAAATGTTTTAATTTTTTTCTTTTTTTCTTCAAAAATACAATAAAAACAGAAAGTAAGAATGATATATTTACGTAAAATAAATTTACTTATAACTTAAATTCTAAATTTATTATTATTATTTTTTTTAATTTCAGCTTTCTATCCGGAATTAAATATAAACTTTAGATGTGATTACAGATATTTCTAGAAGCTAAAAATGTCGTTATTGCGTATCAACAGAGTAACTTTATACAGTTTTTATGATGTAACTAAATAGGTACATGAGATAGCAATTTTGCATAGAATAAGTGAATAGCAATTGTAAATTGTGATATAAATTTAAACTTAAATATTTAAAAATTGAATAAAAAATGTTAAGTTTATTAAATAACAAATATATACAACAACAAACAAAAAATTGTTTCACTTTTATCATACAAGAGTCAGTACTACAGTATATTAATTCTCCTTTTTAAAATTCTTAAATTGTAGGTAACTATAACAGTAATCAAATTTTATGATTTTAATATATAAATTGGAAAAAAATTTATTTATTAAATATTTTATTATATATTTATTTGCTTATATGTATATATATACATATCTGTTTGTATTAAATATTTATTATTATATTATATATTATATTGCTAAAATATAAATTTTATAAATGGAAAAAATTGATTAATTGTTTTAATAATTATTTCTGATATATATTTTTATATTATCACATCATCTGGATTTCAAACTACTACAGTATATTATAATTAATATGTAAGCTATTAAATTGTGTACAATATTTAAGAAAAATGGAAGAAAATAATCTTGAGACAATTTCAGTTTATAAAAAAAGAAAATCATTATCTAGTCCTCTGATTATTATTTGAATTACTTTAATAATTAAGTGAATTTTATATCATAATCATGAAAAAAAGAATAGAAAGATTCATAATTATCATATTTTTTCTGAGAAATAAATTGGTCCAATGTATTTCAGAATATTGTAATGATTTCGTTTATTTAAAATGGACTAAATTTGTTCAAAAATAAAAAAAAAAAATATTTTAATTTAGCTGACGTTCTAGAAATATTTTTTTTAGAACTTCGGCTACATTTACTCAGTAAAAGATTTATAGAGCAATTAAAATTAATTCTTTTAACTTAAAAAAAAAAACTTGTAATGAAAGGCATTTAAAACTTATAATTGAAGAGATGAAAGGAGTATTTTCCTTTCATCTCTTCAATTATAATTGCAATATATCTTATTATAAGAATGATTTTCTTAGTAAGAATATGCTTTCCAAGTATTTTATATAAAATGTATTTGACAAATTTATTTAAAGAATGCATTTATGGAGTTTATAAATAAGCTTATTAACTTATATTTATAGTAATTTCTGTGTGATATTTTATAAAATTAACCTTTAAAACTCTACTTTTATTATAAGAATTATTAATTGACAGTTATCTTAGAAATTTGACTCTTATATATTTCATAAAAGTAAATGAAAGATAAATAAATATTAACTTTTTTTTTTTAATTTAAAAATAATGAACCTTTGGTCTCTAGAAAGATTCAGTTTAGAACTTTGCTTTGCATTACAAAATTGAACGATTTCCTTAATGCTTATCTATTTTCTGAAATGGAAAGTTTTAAAAATATATATAAAAACAAATATTTCGCCTAATCGATTTTATTTTAACATTTTTGTAATTATAATCGGTTAATATTGATAGTTAATCTAAATATTTTTTTTATTGATTAAATTTTATTACTTAAATGTATAATTTGAATCTTTATCTGCATAGAAACTAAAATACTTATTGCTTAAAAACATGAGAATTTAAACTTAATAATAAATTTAATAATTCAATAATTTTTTAATTTTTTGTTGAAAATAAAGTTTAAAAACGTTTAAAAATATCTCTTTTACTTAAAAAATTATTTATTTATTTATTTTTTATTATTAATGTTTATTAATTATTTGCTTATTGTAAATATATATATATATATATTTTATAAAAGTTTTAAAAAAAATATTAATTCTTATTATGCTTTAAACTTCTGCATTTTTCAAAAATTTATTCAAAAAAATTTAAAAGAGAATCAACAGCTGTAATATATTAATCAGCAATTTATTAATATTGACGTCAGCGATAATTTTTAAAAGCTCTTTATTATGAAATTATGATAGTTTCACATGATAACCTTTAAGGTAGAGACTTTTATCCTTTCAGACTTTGTCCTCTTATGAAATATATTTATTTAAATCTTATAAATATTATCATTTTTATTTTATATGTAATAAAAAAAATTATAAAAATATAAAAATGAAAAAACAATTATATGCGTGAAAAAGTTTTATTGAAATTCTTCTTTGAACAAATTACCATAAAATATTACAGCAAATAAAAAAAATTAATTTATTTAATTAATTTAATAAACTGTTTCCATAGAATATGAGCAAATATGTTATAAATTTGTTATATTCTATAGGATATGTTAATTTAAAGTTCCTAAAATATTTTATTTTTTTGTGAAAAATTCTGTATATTTTACAAAAATTTACTGTGGAATATAATTTTAATAAAGTCTATTATATTTTCAATATATTCTATAATATTAATATTCTGTTCAATATTTTTAAATATTTTAAATATATTTTTTAGAAATCGTGTGTATAATTATTTAATTATTCTAATAATTCAGATTCATCAATAAATTTTAATAATAAAAAATTTATTTTCGTTTTGTTCTTATTAAATTTAATTACATTAAATATCAAATCATACTGCTGATTAAGTAAAACTTTGCCCCTGCGAAGGTTGTAACACAAAATATACATGCGTATTGAGGAAAAGCCAACTGAGATGGTACTTTTTTTAATCATAAAATCGAATTTAATATCGAAATACATACTAAAACGGTAGAAAATACTTTATTCTATAGTCTTTTTATAAATTTTAAGATTTTATAAATACTGTCATAATAAATGGAATATTATAATTAATATCACTCAATATTTGTGATAAACATTTTATAAAATATTGTTTAATGAATATGATGAAAAATCATAAAGTTTAATGAAAAGTATATCTATCGAGACTGTTTCTAATGATTTATTTTATATATAGATTTTAATATAAATCTTTAATGATAAGATATCATGATCTTTAAACACTTATATTTTTTTTTTATTATTTTAAAAACATTATAAATTTTGAATATTAAAATAATTTATAAAAAAATAATTATTATTTTCAAATCTGAAATTGGAATGATGCTATTAAATAATTTTCTTTATATATTATTTCAATTAAGATTATGCTTTTATGTAATTACTAGGAATAATTGTTTAAAAATTTTGTTAAATTCAAAAGCAAATAAAAAAATTTCTTTTCTCTTCAATGGAAATCATTAATATAAATGTTTAAGTGTTTTATTTATTCTAGAATGATAATTATAATATAAAATTATAAGAAATATTGATTCAGTAATTTCATAAAAAATAATAATTATGCAATTTAGAAAATTCATTTGCAATTTTAGTAAAAAGTATTCTATGTTGAAAATTAAAAAAATAGATGAAACACTTACTTGAATATTTAGTATTATTTAGTCTAGAGAAAATTTTCATTGTAATAATATTTCTTCAGCATTTCTTCTATTTAATAACTCATAATTAATCTGATATGTAATAATCTAGACTAAATATTCAAAAGTAGTTTAATTATGCAGTACATATCCTAAATTTTTTTTTTCACTCAAGTTAGTTTTCTTGCATAAAAATTATTTTGATGTTAATTATTAATAATATAAATATGAATTAAAACATCAAACATTTTTAATAAAAAAATAAATGCTTGTTTGATTCTGTGCATTAATTAATGAAGAAATTAATGAACATATAGTATGATATAACAAACTTCCTATTGAAAAAAATGATATGTTTAACAATTTTTTTTATCGTGTTTTAATTTTTATGGCATGTATGATTATTTTAAAAACCAACATACATTTTAAAGCATGAAAAATTCATAAAATACATAATTTTAATTAAATTATGCTAAGAAATTCTTTACTTATTGATATGATGAAATTAAATTAATTTAATAAGATAAAGAGGAAAATTAATAATTTGAAAAAAAATTATCATTTATGTATTTTATTTATGTAGACTTTTTAAGTGTTTCTCTTACTAAAAAATAACTATTCAAATAATAATTATATATTTTCTATTTTACAATTTTTGTTTTATTATTTATACAGAGAAAACAAAGTGGTACTTCAGCATAAATACCAAAAAATGTACAATGTTGACGAAATGATTTAAAAATCAAAACTTTGTATATGCTGTTTCAGTCACTATGTCTAGACGTCTATAGTTATCAGTTTTCGTAAAGAAGCAAAGTCCTCAATCAGTTCCATTCGTCAAATGTGACTTGGGTCAAAATTAACGTCACTCTTACCAGTTAATTTTTTAATACCAAAAACCAGTTTTATTCGTGTTAAACTTTGCACTATTGCTGAAAGAGTTAGGTAAATATTAAGAGGTACTTCTGTTACCAAGTGCTGATGAAATTATTTAATGCTAAATCATATAAATAAAATTTCAATAGATGCAGTGAATTTAAAAGACTATATATTCTTACTTATCATCAACATTTTTATATATCATAAATATATCGAATTGACTTATATATGAGAAATATTTTGTCTAAATTAAATTATAAATAAATCCAATTAACTAACTCCCATATTTGAGAAGAATTATTTTTTTATATTTTATATATCATTATCTTTAATTATTTAGTTTGATTGCTTTATTAATAAATGAAATCATCATATGTTCATACAATAGTTTAATTAAATGGTTAACAATAATCAATAAAATTTTAGTGAAGTTTTCTTATGATTAAATTATTTTGAGTAAAGATTTAATAATATCCTATTTAAAATTAAAATTTTTATTTTTGAACTTTTCTGTTTAATAAATTAATATCATTCGTTAAAGGTCAGTTAAGAAAAGAGAATAAAAAGAAGTTATAATCTAAATTATTTTATAAAATTTTATCATAAAAATGCAAAAATCAATTTGAAATATGAATTTATTACAGATATGTCTGCATTCATTTTTGTATAAATTCTAGATATCGCTAATTTTTTATGAAACATAATTAATGATAATTATAATAGTAATTGGGTAGCTATGTGGTTATTTAAGTTGTTTAAAATAAAAATTATTTCTTAGAAATAGATTTTATTTATTTTATGCTAAAAAAAAAAAAGCAAATTTAATGTGCTGAACAGTTAAGTTAAATTTTCAAATTAATTGTTCTCTTGTAAAATAATTATTTAAAAAAAGTTATTTAAAGTTCAACATGCTAAAAATAAGCTTCAAAGTGAAATTATCTTAATCTATTTTAAACGTAACTATAAGAAGTTTTAAATAAATTTATTAGTTCATTTTATTTATAAAATTATATTGATTCTTTTTTTTTTTGCATTGAAATGTTTTCTTTAAAATTTATTATTGCTACAAAGTAGCAATCTCATCACGATAAAGCAATTTTCGTTTTTTTTTTTTTTTTTTATCTCCCAAGTTATTTTCTAAATCATCCAATATTGATAAAGCATGAACTTTTCCTCCTATTTGTTAATTTATGATGAATAAGCAATTTCATACTGCATAACACTGTTGTGACATTATATTTGATTAAAAAATATGTATCTTTAAATTGAATTTCATAAATATAGTTTCAAAATAATTTTCATTTCATTGATATTATTATAAGTTTACAACAAAAGAATAATGAACATATTTAATAATGTTATCGATAAAAGAAACAGCAATTCTAATCAAAACTATCCATGATCGTATCCAATTTAAAAATTCTAAATTCTAAAATTATTCCGCGATAAATATAATTGTTTTAATTCGAATTCATTGAGGCAATTATAGTGAATCTGTTATACAGTAGAACCCCCGTTTATACGTTTTTGAAAGGGGTTGATAAAAATTATGTACAATTGAGATTAACGTTAAAATGAAACTTTTTATTTTAACTTTAAATGTTGAAAAA
>WUQG02402298.1:0-17382 GCA_011317285.2 Androctonus mauritanicus | reverse complement strand
CACTCGGGTTTGCTGGAACGTTATTTTCGCTTTGCGCATGCTCGGACAGTTCAGAACACGTTGCTGGAACAAAGCTTTTCTTTATGAAAATTTTATCATATTACGTTTTACCTAAAATATTTAGGCGAAAATCAATGATAAAATATTTTGCATTAAAAGCAGCCAATTAGTTCACATATAATTACTTTAAAAGTTAAAGATAATTTCGTTCTATATCACATTTGCAATTTTAAAGTTGAGATTATTTCCTTTTGATTTCGAGCCAAAAATTTTTATTGATCATTTAATGGTGTGCTCGAGTGTCATTCAATCTACGCATTAACATAGATGCTATTAATTTTTAAAATTATCTAATGGAAACTTACTAGTTACTACATATGCAGTTTTTCAAAAAGTTTACACAGATGAGATAAGTTCTCTCTAAATTTGACCGGATACTTAAAGTTTTCCTGGATGAAATTCCATTAAGTTGTGGTCTGTACTTATTGTAAGAGAGAGAGAGAGAGAAAAATCAATTTAGTTAAATGCCTTTAAATGATCTCAAAGTAAGATATCCAATAGTAGTTCATCAAATCCTTTAACATTTTAGGGATTACCATAGACAATAAAAAAATTACAAGGGAAAATATATAGGAAAAATAAAATTTTTAAAAACTATTATTTTATTATGTATATATATTTAGTTATATATTTATGTGAAAATTGTTTATGTGAATTTTATTTAAATTTTTATAATTTTTAGTTTATGTTTTATTTAATGTTATGAATATTTATTGCAGATGTATATTTTTATCGTGAATTATTAAGAATGTAAGAGAGCTACTATTTTTATTACACTTTTAAATCGTACTATTTTTATTTTTTATTTTTTTATTGTTTACAATAAAAAGTGAAGAAATGTGAAAAGCTATTTTATAATACCTTTTCTTCGAGAATAATAAGTTTTCTTCGCGAATATATTTGATAAAATAGAACTTTTACTACCAACCCATCTTGGTTTTTTTTTTTTTTTAAATGCTTATTTTTAATGTTTTACTAGGAATAGAAAAACGATAAAATTCAGAAGAATATACCGTGTGTGTATATATATATATATATATCATATAAAGCGAGAAAAATCTTTTACATAAATTAGTATAAAACATAAAGGGAAAGATAGATTAACAAAACACTCCATTCTGAATTTTTTTTCTTTTAAATATTTTTGCTTTTTTTATGTTATCAACAAAATAAAAATAATTTCTAAATTATTACGAAGCTTGTTTCTGATATTAAACACATTTTTAAGATTAATTTTGACGCTATGTTTTATATCAAATAAATTTTAAAACTTCACGTGATGAGGTACTGATGCATCAGAAAAATTTAATACTAAATAAATATTATTAAATATGTCTTCGATATTATTAAGGTTCATTGTATGTCCAATACTGTTTTAATTGAAGATAAAAAAAATGTTCATTATATAACATGATCTATCATATAGAATCCTGACAGTAAGCTCCTTTAATACCCTGTCAAACTGTCTTACACCTAAATACTTTTACCTATCAAGATCTACTTATTCTGCTTCATATCTTATTATAAAACCCTTAATTTTTTTTTTTAATTCTTTTTTAAAGTTTCTTACTTTCAATTTTATCTATTTTTTTTTTTTTTTAAATTAAAACTTTTCTAATATTCTTTCAAGAAAGAATGACGATATTTTAAAAATTTTTTATTGAATGCAATTTTATTTTTGCTTTATAAAATTTAATAATTAAACGTTAAGTTGTTATAATCTGATAGAATAAATTATTTATTTAGTATAATATATGTATATTAAAGATTTATATTTAACCGTGCACTCTAAAATTAATCATTAAGCTTTCCGTATGCTTTAAACATGAGATTCTATTCGGTTTTATTCTATATTTAATTAAGTAGTACATTTAATGTCTAAAATGAAATTTTCAGGATAAATTCGGGAAAAGAGTAAAATTTAATGAGTGTAATTATCATAGATAACATCCTGATCAATTATATCACTGATCCAGTACATGTTGTAGGCCCAATTGATTTGCTACCAACAATTTAGAAATGGTTATAACTGAAGTTAATCAATGGTGAACTTAGAATGATTCACAACATTATGAATAGAGCACAAGCTAATCCTATAGCTATTTGATGCTCCATTCATTATCCTTTGACATTACCAGAAGCTAGGCATTATAATATATCATTGATCAATGACAAAATGATTGATTTTATTATTATTTCTCTAATTGTTCGATATTCACTTTACTGAATATAGCAAAAATTAATGTCCTTATTTACAATGCAGCATTCAATTTTTTCCAGCTTGTATATATTTTTTTTTTATAAGGAATGCAATCAATCGTTTTAAAGCTTCAGAACGATGGATATGTCGTTGGGCAAAAGACAGAATTTATATTGAAAAAAATGTTGCAAATTACTTTTAAATCCTTTTATAAAAAATTCGCAAATATTTCAATAATTTTTAATTTATATTTATGTTTTATTTTTGCATCTGTGATAAAGATAGATTTTTTTTTTATCCTCCTTGTTTTGGTTAATAGTTACTCGTATAATTTAGACTTTTTTCCAATTTTATATTTTCTCGAATAATTATTAAAATAATTCTAGAATTTTAAAAAAAAATTAGAAAGTATTAAAGTATCAACTTTAGCACTTAGAAATTTTTCTAATTAAAAGCAGGAGCGTTATTAATAATAATTGTTCTCAGTTATAAAAATCCACAATTTAGAGACTACTATCTTCTACGTTAGTTTTAATAGGATTTTCTAAAATCATTTTAAAGTTATTGCGTGTAATCTCCTTAAACAAAGCATTATTTTACTTTGACAGAAATTCTGTACTTGTATATGTTCCAAATATTCTCAAAACTTATTTTCATTCACGCATACACACATCGCATTTAATCTTGAAAGACTGGATTGATTTATTCTCACAAAATAAATTCGAAATGCTATAATTTTTCTTTGATTGACATTCTCCAAAATAACTCTCAGTAATTCGTATTTAAAATTTTCTTCCTCTGGTTGCAGGCAAAATTGTGTCACTTATGTGTTACTGAAGAACATTCTATTCCTCTACGTAATGGAATTTTTATATCTATTTTCGAGTCGAAAAAATGTTGTATTTTTCGAGAAATGAAAAAAAATAAATAAATAAAGAAGATTAAATTTAGTTTATTTATAAAAACTGTATAAAGAGATATTTCTCCAGGTAAATATCTTAAATTTATTAAAAATAATTTTCAATTTTTGGAAAATTTTCTCTGTAATTTCATTGAATATACGAAAATTAATTTGTTATTTTTATAAGCAGCAATAAAACCTTCATTGAAAAGAATTTTTTCCACGAATAAATATTTTTTTTATTATTATATTAATTTATTTGTAAGTTATCTTTTATAGCAATTAAAACGTATATTTGCTCATGTATATTTTTTGCGGAAATAAATTAGTTTTTCGTGTTAATTTTTTTTTACTGTTTATCTTATTCATAACGAATTTTTTTTTTTTTTTACTGAAAATATATGTATCGAAAGGAAGACTTTTTACATAATAACCACTCATATAAACATCAAGTAAAAAAAGAAAAAAGAATAAATTATGTGAACTCGTAACAAAAGCACATTATATGAAAACTTTCTTTAAAATACCAAATACATTGCCTGATATATCAAACATCAAAGGGAAAAATTTACAGGAATTCAGATTAATGTAAAATTCATAATTTGCAAGGGACGAAAATGAATTTTTTAGCATAAAAGCCTAAAATCATAAATTTATTTTGATGATTACTGGTAAACGATTTGGTAGATGGCTTAGCAAGATTTTTCTGAATCACTTACACAAATGGGAGATTTTCATTCTTTTATAATAAAGTATCTCAGTAGAAAAAAAAAATAATAATAAAATATCTTTAGTGGAGGATAAGAAAATTTATGAAGTTAAAAATAATGCTTTGAGGGGGAAAAAAAGTTTTTTTTTTGTAATGTTGTATCTCGGATCATAACTTTATTACACAGGAAGGTAATAGGATGGAAAAGTAACTTACATTGTAAATCTTAAAAGAAAACATTGTAAACAACAGTTTTTTTTTATTTTTTTGGTTAAATATTGATTATCAGTAATAAATCTAAAATTATATTGGTTTAAAGTGTTATATTTTAACACTTTAAATCAATATAATTTATATTTAAGACGAATTTTATAAGTTTGATTGAAAATTCTAAATGTATTTATTATAAGAATTTGGATTTGAAAAAGTAGATTCCTGCATTGATGCTTGCTCTTGTTGGTTTAAGCAGTTTTGCAAGCGTAAGAGGATCTATCTGGATGTAATATTCAATGATAACTAAAAGTCTATGTTTAGTTTTCCTATATAAGATTCTTTTGTTTGTGAAAAAAAATCCTTAAAATTTCTTTATTCTCATACAGATTACTATGTAATAAATTTTAAAAAAAATTATCAATATTGGCAACTACATGCTCTCCAAAATATGACTTTAAAATGCTTATGATGATTTTTTTGATTCTTAATTTCTTATTTTTTTTTTTTTACTAAGTATATTAAAATGATTAATTTGTAATTTCGTAAAAATTTAAATTATTATTTGTTATAAATTAACAAAATTATCTTTTTATAGTTTATATTTATGAGGAGTCTTATCAAGAAATTTTGTGAAATAATAATCTTCAAAAATTAACAATATAAGTATTCTTATATATTATTTTAACTGAAATATTAATATATTAAAAAATTAAGGTTTAAAAATGTTATAAATCAGTATTTTGTTATAGACTTTATACTCAAAATTCTCTTTGGTTTCTTGGATGATCCAGTTGTACTTAAGAAAGCTTACATCTATCTTAATGATCCATACTCTTTAAAGATTCTTTCAGAAGATCATCTAAAATTTTGAACACGTCTTTTGGGAATTCCCAGATATCCCAAAAATGTTCTAAAATAAACTAAGATCATTATAACGAAAGAGCAATCCTGTACTTTACTGAAAAAAAAATTTTTTTGAGGATTGTTTCTAGTGTAAATATCAAGTTGTTTTCATTCGATTGTAAAAATACATATTATTAATCGATTTTTATGTGGGAATATTTTCAAAAATTATCTTTTTTTAATCCAAAATGTAATTATCAATCGAAGTTTCCATCATATGAGTAAAGATAAATGGCAGACGTTCAAAGTAAATGTTAACAAGATTACAAAACGTTTACAACTAAAAACAACTAACATGTTTCCTTATAAGATTCACTTAATCGGATAAGAACAGATAAGTTGTACAGTACTACCAGATTATTTTTTTTCTTCTTTTACAGATAAATTCGAGTTGCATCAAAACAATTAATGATAGAGTGACTACTTTCTACTAATTAAATGATCTTCGTACAGATTATCGTTGAAAAGATTTTCTTGTTCTTTTTTTTCTTTTTCATTAAACGAGTAATAAAATTTATTATTGGTCTTGCTCTGGTTAATGTCATCTTAACACCTGGTTATTTTTCTTATCAATTTTTCTGTAATCATGTGATCATCGTCTTAAATTACCATTTCGCACTTATAGTCTGCTGGAAATTTTCTTCTTCTTTTTTTCGACGGATCCATTCCAAACTTATCTCTGTTTTATATGCATCAATAAATCACTCATCGATAATATGCATCAGAATATAGTAACTTATCAATCGTCGATCATGAATGTCTTATCGACATTGAGAACTTTATTATGATAGTGATAACAAAAAAAAATCTATAGAGAGATCATCTACACTCTCTCTATAATTTAATTAATTAATATAAATGCCCTATTAATACTTAGTTATTAATAATATAGTAACACGAAGTAACATCTAAATTATTGCTTAGTTTCAATGATTAATAACAAAAACAATGGTCATTCTTTATCGTTATCATTCCTTATTAATGGAACATGATAAGAACTTCTTTAAAGAAATGACTTGTTTTTTTTATTTTTGCATTTTTTATTAATGGTAATATCAAAGGAATAAAATAAATTAACAGAATAAATCAGAGATGTGATATAACTGTGCACGTATATCAAATTTTCTAGCGATAAAAATATTGCATTTTTAGGCTGATATATATATATTTTTTTCGATATATCACGATAGGAAGTTCAGTATTATAGACTGTCTAGTGATTAGCATGGATCTTTTATTGGTAAGATTCTGCCATCTCTTCTCTCCTGGCACATCATTATCAGAGTTTTCCTAGTTAATGAAACGTCCGTTGCATAGGACAGTGCAGGAAGCCATATCGACCCAGTTTCGTCTCCCAGGGACCTTTTTTTCCTTCTAAGCCGCAGCTGTTAGCAAAAAAAAAAAATATCCCATATTTTTGCTTACACCTATCACGCTCTTACTTTTTTCTCTCTTTTTTTTCCTAACAACCAATGTTATATCTATAACGTGTAAGGAATTGTAAGTTATATAGTTAGAATCAACAAGCCGATTACCATTCAACAATAAAATTTATTTTTACTATTGATATTATAAAAGAATTGTTGACAATAGTTTTCACTTATTAAAAATTATCTTAAATTTTTTTTAAATACTTTTAAAGCATAATAGCTTAAATTATAAATGTCTAGGATGATAAACAAGAACAAAAATAATGTCTGAAAGTGAAAATCCCGTGTTATCATACATATAAGTTAAGGATTACAACTAAAATCAGTTCAAGTACTAATCCTTAACTTATATGTATGTTAATACAAGATTTTCAGCTTCTAAACATTATTTTTGTTCTTGTTTATATGATATTTCTGTTAAATAAGAGTATAGCAAGTATTCTAAAAATATTAGATAATCTTATATTAGTTATTGAATATTTGGCTGTTATCTGTATAAACATCTGTTATGTAAAATAAAAATTCATTTATGAGCTATTATGAGTTTGATCAGTATTGATTTTTCTATAAATTACGAATATTTTGAATTACATGTGAAAACTGAATAAAAATGTTTACTGTCGTATTCATCTGAATCGTTTTACAAAGAAAATGCTTCGTGAACATTTTTTGTTTTTTAAGAAAATAAAAATTGATCGATATGTCAAGAAAATTGATTTTAAATAATTAAATTAATTTTTTATTAATGAATATTCATATCATAATTAAACATAAGAAAAGAGAACGATACAGCTTTAATGATATGCAATTGAAAACTGCACATGGAATTTTACAATAATGAATTTATCTTTAATTTATTTATTTGTTTTGAATTTTTTATACCATATAGGCCTATGTAATTAATTATTAATGAAAATTCAGTTTAAAATTAATTTATATCGATTTTTCTTGCTAAAAATGCGACTTTCAGGAAATATTTTTTTCATTATTGTACATAAAATTTCTGTTAGACTTTCTGTCCAGTTTTTTTTTTTTATGTAATTTTTTTTATATGTAAGCAGTAATTATATGTTACAAATTTAGATTTTTTAAAATATTTTCTAAAATCTGTTACATTAAAATAGAAATAATTAAATAAATGTTTAATAATTTTAGCATTACTCTAAGCTTAAATGATAGAAATATTTATAACCTGAGTTATTTTTTTAGTCATAAAAAATTGTTTTGTTAGAGATAATACGTGTTAAAATTATAAAATTTAAATGAAAGAGAGTAATAAACAAAAATAATAAGAAGAAAATTATAATATAAATATTATAAATTTGTAAAAAATATAAATAAATCATATTAGATTCAAAAAAGTTGAGTTAGAAATTTTGCTTGAATATATTCAAAATTGTAATAAAATTTTAGTTTTTAAAGATTTTTATACGTTATCTAAAAATTGCTATTTTTCAATTTTTAACTAAATTAATTATATAAATACCTTTTTTTTTTTTTTTTTACTAAACTACTTTACTGTATATTCTATATTCTGTACTATACAATATTTATGAAATGAATAATAATGTAAAGAATTTTAAACTTATTTTTTTAAAAAAAGTTTGCTTTCTACAACAAATTTTATATTTTTATTTCCTAAAATAAATTCAAAATGACAGAAATCATCAAAACATCAATTTGTTTTTTTCTTTGTTTTAAAGACGAACGTTTTTGAATTTATTCAGTAATTTTTATAAAAAAAAATAAATAAATAAATAAATTTTTAAAATCTGAAGAAAAAATTTAAATTACAAATAAGAATTGTACTCGTTTTTTGAAAAGTTAATTAAAGAAAAAAATACTGAATTTTTCCCGATTTTATAAGTACAGTTTATATTTAGGAATTTAAATAAGGGATTTAAACTTAAAAATTTAATTTTGTATTATTAATTTTGATGTAAAGACAAATTTTTTTATTTTGTAATATATTTTTTTAATTATTTTTAAATGATATTTATAAATATTATATACTGTTTCATTACGAAAGCATCGTTCTTTCGGTACGGATTGGAAAAAAATCATTAAAATTTTGATTAACTTCTTCTAGATCTACATTAATTTTTTTTATAATATCTTCGAATGTTATACATTCATTGGATACAGCAGCAGCAACAAAAATGTGCTCTTAAATAAGGAAAAAAAAAATCTAAGACAAATAACACATTCGATCGATGAAATTGAAGAAATTTAATAGCTATAGTTTGCTATAATACTAAGTGTTATAGCATGCATATATATATTATAGAATATAACTTATATGAGTTTAATTCATGTAAGGTAAACCTGCTTTATGTACATGCTAAGAGACTTGAAAAATCATCTAGATCTTTTTGGACAAGAGCAATTAATACTTTTAATATAATGTATAATTCAGGAGTCGTCCAAAATGACATTTTTTTGTAGGACATAAATGTAAATAAATAAATATTAATCCAACCAAAAAATTTAAAGTTAAGATACTTGCATAAAACACTGTTTTTCTGAATATTTGCCATTAAATCTAAATTTTACAAGTATCTTAACGAAAACTTTATTTAATATAAATTACCATAGTTGCTATGTAATAGGGAATAGCATAATTATGTATAGATCTGCTTTTTCAATTGGGAGCCGTAAAACTGAAAAAAATTTAAATGTAATCCATTCAGATCTGGTTATAGATTTACTTTATAATAATAATAGCTTGAAGAAATCTCCATATCAACACACAGAATTTTGCTAAAGGATTATTTTATGCATGAATGAAAATTCATTGGCATATGATAACTACAAAAAAAATTCTCATCAATGGTTTGAAAACAAACCTATATATTTTATTAGCATTTAATTTGTAATGTTTATAAAAATTTCATGCAATTTAATCTAGCATAATTCTTTAAATATCGCTATGGATCTGATAAATACTCTTCCTGAAAGAATCTTCTCATTCTGAATTCGTGTTTTGGAAGTTTAGTTTTTTAGATAAATTTATTTACAAAATTATTTATATGTTTTAATTTTTAAGTTATAAGAGAACCTAAAAATATTAAAAATTTTTGACATTTTTATCTTTCATTATTTAGAGCTGGGTTGAACTAAAAATTAGTAACTTCTGTACCACCAAAACTTGTCTAGAATTCATTGGGTGAGAACTCGAAAATTTCATAAATAAGATATAGAATCTCAATATTATTGTTAATTTTTATATTTACATCTAATTCTCTACATAACATAAAATTTAATTATTATTTTCCAAAAGTTCAAGCAATAAATTTTCGTAGTCAAATTATGATTAGCTTAATTGTCATCGCAAAATTTAAATATATTCTTAATATTTATATTTCATAGTTTATAATTTGTTTAAAAAACATCCTATTTTTTTATTACTACAGTTTGTTTATATTAGAAAGTAAGAAAGCTTAAGGATTCAGATTGAAATGGGAAAAACAATCAATGCCCAATTCTTTCATACTCCTCTTGAACTTTAGTTCAAACGGAGTGAAAGTATTTATTTAAGCCACGAAAACATCAAAAGTGAAAATAATCCTTGAAGCCTTGTAAAGCTCAATAAAGAACATGGATATTTTGAACCATTATTCAAGATACAACGAGATTACTGTTCCTTTTGATGATATGTGACTTTTTTTCTTTCATAAAAGCACAGAATAACTCGTAGAAAGAATTTCAATACATCATCTCACATATAAAATAACCAATGAAAGACTAATTTAATAATCATAGATCGATTAATTAAATGAATATCTCAAATTATTCTTACGAAAGAACCATTATTCTTTTCATAAAGAAAAACAAATGCATTCTAAAATTCCTTACAGGGTATAAAGGGTATTATATTTAGAATTCTGTCAAGAAATTTTAATGTTAGAGAGGCATCTGGAGAATACTAGTAAGTTTGTCAACGTATAAAATAATGTAAACATTCCATTAAAATAATTTACTAACTCTGATCTATAAAAATTACTCATAATTGGGTTAGTAATTGTTTTTCTGTTTTAATGTTAATTCATTTTAATAATACAAACTATTATTAATATTATTATTATTATTGCAGTTTGTTTAACTATGTAGAATTTTTTTAAAAGAAAATTTAACATTTCTACTACATAAAATAATATTTTTACTTTGAACATAAAAACTTGTAATATTTTACAATAAATATAACCTAACGACTTTAGCTCAAAAAAAGTAATAATATCGTAACACGTATAATCCATTATATATTCAATTTTGTTTCTTTTATACATTAAATATTTCATAATAATGTAATTTTTAAAAGTAATAAAACTAAAAACATAATTTTTCATATAATTTTTATTAATATAAAAATAACCCCATTTTTGTTCGAAGATTTTTTTTAATGTGTAAACCAATTTCTTTTCTAATTTTTAATTCGATACAAATGAAAATAGAATAATTTTTCTGAATAAATTCTCGAATATTTGTTTAACCAATATATATATATATTGGGAAGGCTAAGAGTCAAAGCACATTTTATGAAATTCCATTAATATGTAAATTTTCAATTATTTTTGAAAGAAACGAAAATTTATATCCTTCAAGAATTTGGAGTTATTAAATTTTTTACAGTTATCATTTCTTGCATAATGATTTTTCTTTTTATTTTTATGGGTTTCTGTTTTATCTCAAGATTTTTAATTTCTTAAAATTACCTTCAAAAGATGTAAATTTTTATTTTTTAATATTAGATATTTGCATTTTGAATAATAATAATAATACATTTTATACCGATACAAGTTTGTTTGATTATATACAGTACCCCAAAAGTTTATAAGTTACATGAGCTAAATATGCCAGCTCATTTATTTTTTCTTTAATTTTTATCAAAGAAAAAATGATGATAATTATATTTTTCTTTTACTTAAAACCTATTTAGTTATGAAAAAATATCTAATTATCGATCGAGTTTGTTTCTTTGATGCATTTATATCATATAATTAATTTTATAAAAAATTTTCAAATTTTTATTGTGAAATAATTTACAGTATAAAGTTTAAATTTATATATGACAGTATTATTAAATAAATTTAATATCCAAATTATATATAATTAATTCATTGATGTGAAAGAGAATAGTTGATTGTATTGTACAGTTATAAGAAAATATAGTATGGTGTATTAAAAAAAATATTATCATCAGAAAAGAAATTTGTATTATCTTTATCTATATATAATATTCGTCAAAATAATAGTACAGACACTTCATCATTTAAGCCAGAAACAACTGAGGAATCTCTGATAAAATCCGATAGGAGTGAATAGAAGACGTATCAATGCAATGAAAGAATAAAAAGGACAGGTTTATTACTGACAAGAGAGTCAATGCAAACAGAATAGAACAAAATTATGTCTACTCTGCTGATGAAGTTTAGTAGTTTTTATATTGTTAAAAATAGAGGAATGTTATGTTCTTTTTAAATAAAATAATCAAATTCACAACGAACAAAGAGTAATATATATCCATTAAAAGTTTCTAAACTGAAAAAAACAAAGAATTACGTTCAGTTAACATCGGCATATGTTAATAAATCAACAGATAATCCAAATTAAATTTAACTTATCCTTTGCAAGTCATAATGCTTCTAATTATAGATTATATTCCTATAAGAATTTGTAGAAATATATAATATTATTCCATGGCATGATGTTACAAATCTTTAGATCCAAAGTGAAATCTTTCCTTCACTTTTCAAAAAAAATATTCTATAAATCTAATTGTACGTGCCTCTCCTAAAGAGCAATGCATCGATTCTATCAACCGAACATGCTTCTAATGAAAGTCTTTCAAAAATTAAACATTGATAACAATTGTATAAGAGCAAAGTATCTATTTTATGTCATATAGTTTGTACTTGAGAGATGAAAACTTATTTTTTTGATGCAATAATGTCGCAATTTAGAGGTAGTGTTTTTGCAAGCAGATGCATTTGACCGATAATCCATGATAGTGGACATCCTATGGATTGATAACTGAAGGATGTCCTTGACCGCAACATAGAGTAATCGCGGTTTATTTGATAACGTTTCAATAGTCGTCAAATTACACTGTAGTTATGTTGACCATCACTATTGTAACAGAATAATTCTACCTTTTAATGTCATCATTTATCTGATAATCATTTTGCTGCTTGGAATTTTTAGTAATGGAATTACTGAGATTTTATAGAACAACTGATGTTATATACCTCGCATTATTGACTATGGTTAAAAATATAAAAGCTAAATATTTAGAATTTAAATTTTGATTAATATCCAGTATGTAGATTTCTACTATTCTATTGAAAAAGTTTAATTAGAGACTAAAAAATCTAATAAATATTTTAAAATAAATATGGTATTAATGTAAAATGATTTATTATGATTATTGATTGAAGCACTTTGAGTTAATCATACTTAATTAATGAAAATTTTGGGTTTAAAATATTATCTGATTAGATATTATTTTGTGATTTAGTAATTCGAAGATTTTTAATGAAAATATTGAATTATATATAGATAATACAGAAAGATAAAACCATACTAAAAGTCATTAACGCATGAAGACCTACTAATACCCATTCAATTATTGATAACTGAGACTTTTGTGTTGAACATGTGATATTTCAGATGTTAAATATAGATATCTTGTAGCACATGACATCATCTGTCTAAAGATATAATTTCTTTTGTAAAAATCAAAAACTTGAAGATTCAAATTAAGCTATTTCATCTTCGTTGGATTATAAGAGAATTAGGCTTTCTTCTGTCAATAATTATTATTAAAGACAATAAATCTCGAATGAAAAATTATAAATACTGATGAGGGGAATTTTTAAAATAATTTCCTTTTTTTTAATGAAAAAGGAATGAAATTATCGACTTGTTTAGAACATATTTAAAAATTCATCTGTAACAATTCCATTATTAAAAAAAGTGATATGGTTTCGCTTTATAAAATTTTAAATTGTTGATATTAAAATTATTTTATAGTAATTATTATTATTATAATAGTATGTATGCCTGTATATGACAGAGATAAATGAGCCATATCTCTTCAGGCGCGCAAATATTTATGGTAGAATGATCGCTATAACTTTTTTTCTCAACAAATTACACTATTTTTCAACTTGTAGCTTACTAATTAGGAGAATTAAGGCCTGCCATAGGCTGCTTACCTTAAAGAATGACAGACTGTTAAGAATGGCAATCGACAACACGATATCAGATCATCAAATATTTTCCAAGATTTGGGATCCAAATTCTAGCCCAGGTCTTCTAGATGGAAAGTAGCGATTCCAGATAGACAACCGGCTGACAATACAATAAAATCAGACTAAATTAAAATATCCGTTGAATTTAAAGCCGCCATATTGGATCCGCCATTTTGAATTCGAAAAACTCATTAGATTCCTAACCTGCAATTCCAAAAAGTCCATTTACTGATTTTACTCAAATTAAAACTAACATTAAAAATTTGTCAAATTTGAAGACCACTTCTTTTTTGAACACCTTTTGAGTACGAGTATAAATTTTTTCAACCAAAATGTGAATGGATATTTTTCTCAGCATGAAACACTCAAGTGATTGAAAAAATAACGATTTTTAAGCCATAAAATAAATATTGAAAATTTAGTTTTCCTTTTTTCTACTCTTTTGGATGGAATTTCGGGTTGCCATATTTTTTCATAACAGTGCAGTGGTCTCTCTATAACATCTTTAAATTTCAGTTTTCTAGGTCGTAGGGAAGTACTCAAATCCTTACAGACATGCAGACGTGCATACATAAATGGCCCGTAAACATTTTACATATAGAAGATTTATTATTAAGCATTCAAAAAACTTTCACGATATCTATACTGCATTAATTCGATCACTTCATTAAAACTTAATAAGATAGTTCTCTATTTTGTGTTTGAAACACTTTATTGCATATAAAATATACTCCATAATATACTTTCACATGCAATACACGCATACAAAATGTGATAAAAGAATACAGTTAAATATAAGAGAGTGATGCATGCATACAAAATAATTATAGTATATGAATAATGATTAACCTAGCGATTAAGATTAGAAAGCTAGAAATTACTTGATTAACAGAAAAACATATTTACAAATATTTTTGTGATATTTAATAAATATTTAATCATGAAAAGTTTTCAGAAAATTTTTATGATGTTCAAAATATTATATTCATTTTTTCTTATATCAAAAACTATTCAAAAATAGAAACAAAATTGTAAACTTTTCACAGTTTATTCAAGCAATATAGTTCATAAAGATAAATAAAATTAATAGCACAATGAAGTTCAACCTGCATTTATCCGAAAATTCCACGCTATATTCTATATTAATCAACATTGTAACCCTCTGTTGTCTGTCCCTGAAGTTGTTTAATCTGGATGAATGACAAATTCTAACATTTAAGCTGTATAAACAGTAGAAGGAAGCATTATTTTTTACATTAATTCTCTCATTTTTCAAGATATTTTTCTTCGATATTTACTCTATTTTAGTCAAGAAAAATAATTTTTTTTATATTGGTGTCGAAAAGTGTTTGTTGTCCAAGGAGATTTAAAGTTAAAAAAAAAAAAATTTAGTTTTTGTATTTTTGAAATTGTCAGGTTTTAAATGTTTTTAATGTGAAAGTTCCGAAAGTTGGCAGTCGGTTTGTTCTAAAGATGTTTGTGAAAAAACGTTTTTAAGCCCCAAACTTAGTAGTTTGCTAAAATGGATGTGGAAAACAGTTTTTGACAGGCTCCATACATGCCATAATTTGCTGGTCTGTTAAATATATATCTTCAATCAAGGTAAAAATGTTTCTGAAGTGAAACGAACCGATGCAAAATAGGATCCTTATTTGATTATATATATGTATACTGTATACTTATGCATAATCATAACATTAAATTATCACTATTTTTATTTATTAACATGTCTTTGTATCAGTCGATAAATAATAATTTCACGAGATACTTATTGTTTAAAATCTAAAAAATAATTTCATTTATTTTTATCATTTATTAAAATAATGATAACGATAATAAAAACACACAGAAATATTCTATTAACTCTCCAAAAAAATGTAAAAAAATAAGATTACAGAAATATTATATTAAATATACGAAATAAGGTAAAAAAAAAATATTCAATGAAAAAAATTTTTAACGAAGAAAATCGAATTTGTTTCGTTAAATTTGCAAAAAAAAAAAAAAAAAAAAAAAAAACTAAAATTTAATAGTTAAAATTAAAATGTTTATATTTATAAATATTGAATAGATTTTTATTCTAAGACGTAATAACATTAAATTTTAAAACGTCATCAATATTGAATACAAGTTTAGGGGAATAAAGTAACGATATACAAGAATGTTTTCTTGTTATCTTAAATATTTTAAAAAATTAAATAAAATTTTATATGAAAATATTTAATTTACATTATATCCAAACAAAAAAAAATATGTTCTGTTTTTTGAATTTATTAATTCAAATAAATCTTTTTCAAACTTAATTATTTAAATATGATAAAGTTAATAATTTCGTCTCCTCTTTTATATTAAGATAACTTCATAAAAAATTTATAAAAATTTATTAAAATACATTTTATAAATTTTTATAAAAATTATTTTCTTATAGTTGAAAGATTAAACTCCATTAATTTTTTTTTTCATTTATTATGAAATATAAATTAAATTATCATCATCATTTCTTTGGTTTTGCTGTTCGGTTTCTGGCATTTAGAGTTGAATTCTGTTTATTATTCTTACATAAAAAATAAAAATAATTTGTTCTTAAAATATTATGTGAATTCCCTATAAAAAAAAAGAATAGAAAAACTATTGCTATAGAAAAGATAACTTTTTACAGAAGCTACATAAACTGATACAGAATAATTTCTAGTGCACAAATTTTATGACTCGTGTTTAGCTCTTTGATAATTTTAAAGTTATAGTAGATTGAAAATCGATGACATAAAATTAGAAGCAGTGTGATAGTTTTGGATAAATTCTGGAGATGGGTTTGAAAACTTTCAATGTGATATTTCTTAGAGAATTCAATACTTTATTTGATTTTGATATTATTTAGACTTCAGCATTCGATAAAAACATGTTAAAGATTTAATGGTGCTAGATAAAAGAAGAGACATTTCGTAGATGTATGATATTTTAGATATAAGTTAACCTCTTAAAAATTTGTTAAATCGATGCTATATAATATATATGTTTGTGGTTATAATAAAGTTAATTAAAAAGGCAGCATGATTAGAATTCGGTAGAAGAACTGTGGAGTACCAAGGATGGAATCTTGAATTTTGTACAAGAGAAAGATCTTCCTATTTAAAATAGTTAATAATATTATTCAAAATGGAGTTATAGAATGTATATATATTCATTTTAGTTTTAAATAACATATTTTAAAAAAATCAATCTCTTTGTCTTTTGCATATACTTAGAAAAAAAGAAAGAGAGAATTACATCAAAGTTAGCTTAAGAATATATGTAGAAAGCTTTGTTCCAAAATGATCAAATTATAATCTCTCTCTTCGTATTAAATAATTTATGGAATAAATGAAGATTTTAAAATTAATTTAAAGATTTATTAATCAATGGATTTCATCAATGGTAAAAATCGATATTAGAGATAAATATAAAATAATTTTCTTTCCGTTTTCTTAACTTACGATACTGTTATCAAGATTTTTCTTTATTCAACATTTATATTGATTAAACCTACAGTGTTAAAAATTATTACATTAAGTTTTGAAATTTTAACGTAGAAATGTTGATTGAATGCATAATTTTGCAGCCCAGCATGATATTATATATATTATAATCAGTGGCTATCAGAAGGGGAAAGAGGGGCGGCTACCCCGGTCTTTACGATTTTAGGGGTCTCAATTTATAACTCAATATGTTAGAAAAACA
>WUQG02402287.1:0-17382 GCA_011317285.2 Androctonus mauritanicus | reverse complement strand
ATACGAGCCGTCTCTCTTGCTTCGAGTTGCGAGTTAAAATTCGGGTTACGAGCAGTGGCTAGCGGCTGATAAACTTTTGTTCTTCTAAATAACTTTTCGCATGTTTGTTGTTTGCATAACTGATTTCGCCCTTTTGTAATAAACCCCATCGAATGCATGTATTTTACTTGTCAATTCGTTTACGGTTATGTGCGAAAATTACCACCATTTGTCATTTTATAATGTATCTGAGCTGTGAAAAGTGACACACGTTTGAGTAGTCATAGATATTTATTATTATATTATTTCTTATAGAAAATAACAAATTACTAAAATATCTTATCATCAGAAGCTAAACGACTTTTTTCGTAAATGTCTCTATTACTAAATTTCTATTGCTGAAAGGACAATATAAAGAACAATTCAAGCCTAATGGTCATCATTTTAAAGCATGAATTACTATAATACTTACTAATTAAATATTTATATTATTGCTTAGTGTTATTTAATTCCCATAATTATTATCTTATTTATATCTTAAAATAAAAATAATAATTAAAGGCTGGGTTTCACAGATGTAAAAACATGATATATTAATGTCTGTGTATTGATGCTGATGATGTTACTTTTGCTATATGTCTATATGTGTTGTGTCTTTAGACTGAAATTCACTCTTGTTCAACTTTCAATGCTTCATACAAGAGTATGTTAACCATTCATCCAATCAGGATATGTGTGGTTATTGAAACTTTATTGTTCTCTGAAATGATATATGACATACATTCATATAGTGCTTTTAGATTTTGAATTTTGTGATTACAAAACCACAACATTCAATAATTTTATGAATGAAGCCATCAATAAATAAAGCAGTTTTTGAGTTTTGCTATCTATATTGAATCAGTTAATTTCAAATGACCTCACAATAATTGATCAATAACTAAACATCATCATTTATTTATGTTGCATCACGTGCTTTTGGTTTGAACATTGGTACATTTGATGTTTTGTGTGCAATACATTTATCATCAGCATATTGACACTGCGTTTATGCCTGAAAGATTCAGCCTTAATGTCACTTTATGCAACTGTACATTATGTCATTCAATGAACTTATTAAAAACTTATAAAATCACCAAAAAACTAATAAAAAGGGCAAAATTGCATAAAAATGAATAAAATAATGATTAAAATATTCAAAATAATTTATAGAATTATTTAGAAGCTTAAAATGTTATTAGCAACATTCCAGAGTTATTTATAAGAGATTTAGATAGATTTTTAGAGTTTTTTTGACTTTAGTTGCAAGTCTTGGAACAAATTAATGGCATAAGGTGAGGTATGAGTGTAGTTAAAAATACACAGGGTGTCCATAAAAGATTTGTACCATAACAATATTTAATAACTTTTGAATGTAATAGCATAACCATGTATTGTTTTTAGCATGTTACAAAAAATTCCAAAAGTTTTATTTGATATATTCATTTATTGCAAAAACTGGCCATAAGAAGTACTGGCATTGACAGAATAAAAGATAGCATCTACCATAGAGAAAGCACAGTGTGTAGTAGGGCTTGCCAAAACAGAATCGCTGATCACTTCATAAGATAGTGGACCATGGCACTTGTAACTGATATGATGCCATTAATACGGATTTTGATGGGCTTCAAAAATAAACTACTATGATTTTTTCTGCTAGCTCATCTGATGTGCTAGGCTGCATGCTGCTCTTTGTTTTCAGTACTGATCTGGTCTCCAAAAAAGGTTTTCATTGAGGCATTAGTCAATCTTTTATTTGATGATTGTTTACCATAAATTAATCAGTATCTCCTCTGAACTATAGTAAATAAAATCAGTTTATATATGTATTATGTTACTATGTTATTTATTTTATGTATTACATTTATAAACTAATTTAGGCTTAGGTTAGCTATTATGTGATGACGAAAAATCGTCTATATACAAAATTAATGTGTGTTATGTTATTCCAAAAATTCTTGCAAAGAAATTTAAAAATGATGTTAATGTTCGATTTTTAATGTTCCAAAGCTTTTCAGAACAATAGAATCATACATGTAATGGCTGAAGATGGCTGTATAGTTGAAAGCACTTCCATTAATAAAGTTTGGTGTTTATGAAAAACAGGTCTGCTCAGTAGTGCTGATTTCCATGATTTTAATTTACTATAGTATCGAATAGAGCAGTGTTACATACAGTACATTTTTCACAACTAATAGAAACATAATATTTGTAATAATTTTTCAATAATTTCAATTTATTTTGTGTAAGATGATCTTTAATTAAAAATATATATGTCTGTGTTACACAATGCATTTGCATTTTATAATTTTTATTTTGTTTAAAGAAATATCTGCTTAAAATCTGGATAAAAAAATTGCCCATTGGATTTTTTTCTTTAGCCAATAAAAATTTTTTCTCAAAGCAATAATTCCACTGTCAGTCATATACTCAGTTATTGATAATACTCAGTGTTAGAATAAAAAACATTATCAAATAAATTAGCCTATAGGCCTATTGGAAATTTGACTTTAATTTCTGTTTCTTATGAAAGGCAAATGAGAAATTATGATTTTTTTTTTAATATTTAAAACTATTTCAATTTTATTTAAATGATGTGATAAAAGTTCATAATTGTCAAACTTAAAAATAAATTAAATTCAGTTTTGGAACTCATATATTTCTATATATGTTTTATTAAAATATAATCTGCAATTTAATTAAATATATTAATTTTTGTAATAACTTCTTTTCATTTATTTAAAGCTATAAATCACAAATATTTTTCTATTGTCTGGAATGAATTTAAATATTTTTTAATCAAAATTTCTTGTCTTTTCTTTGATTTTAATTTTTAAATTAATAATAGGTATGATTTCTTGTTTTAAATATTTTAAATATTTTAATAATAGAATATATCCATATTATAAAATTAAATAGCAATCACAGTTAAGTAATTTGTTTAATTACTATATTTAATTTTTTATTAATTATCAAATTATAAATTTTTCCCCAATATTAATATATAATTCATATAATTTTGATTTATAAATTTTTATTTACTATTATACATACTTTATAAATGCCATGAATTATAGATCTGTTTATTTGTTTAAAAAATTATATATTTCAGTTGTTAATTTCAAATATAAAATAATTTTAAATATATTTTTAAAATAAAATATATCTTGTTTTGTTTTTACCTCATTCACAATAACATCAATGTCTCTATGTTCTTCAGTTTCGCAATGTAATTCCATGACTAGAGATAAACATTTATCAACCGGTAAAATCTCTTTCCCGGTTTGTTGAATAATTAACTTTCCGTCTTTTTCCCTGACATCCATTCTGCGTGACCAACTCTTAAATTTATTTTGAAGTGCTCTTCTATCACGTTTAGCACCATCTTGAAATGTTTCGATAAGTTCAGTCAATTGTTTAGCTTCAGGAGCCCTCAATCGATTTGATCTAATATAATTGACAAATAGATCATACAAATTCTTCGATAACAGATATCCTTGCATATGCTTAGAGATTTTTAATTTATTTTCGCTAGCGAAACTAAATGTTTCCGTCATTTTTCTCGAAATTTTAAAAGAATGTAATGTTCTTAGATCAAAATATTTTGAATTCAAATGGTACACGTGCAGATCGTCACTAAAGCACGTGTAGAAGATGAAAATTTGCGCCAAAACAATCACGTGATTCTTATTCCGGAAATGACGCCACGTCGTCGATCGTCATTGACAATCGGAGAGAGCGAATATGTAGTCCATTTTTAGAATCGATAAATGAATCGTAAATATTTTTGTGTAGAAGTAAGTCTACTGTATTTTTATTTTCTATATTTCTTCAATAATAGATTTTCATGAGTTTATCTTTTCTTTCGTAAAGAGACATCCGCTGATTGTGTTAGTTTTGTGTGTGCTGTTAACCCTAAATTTAGGCTTATAAATGACAGTTGGTTTGTTTATTAATTTTTCCTTTTTATAATTTGACTCGGATCGATAGAAACAATGTATTTGCGTTTATCCGTTCATAATCCGAAATTTTTTTTCTTTTTAAGGTCTGAGGAGTTCAAAATTATCACGAAATTGACCATAACTTGACAAATGTATATAAATTGTAACTTGATAAAATCGTTCACTGTTTATATAAATTTAATTTAATTTAATTATCCAAAACTATATAACGATAATATTAAATCATTAAATTAAAATATTGGAAAACACTTGAAACCATTACATAAATTTATTTTTAATAATTACAAAAATTGTTTAAGAGTTAGTTAAACTATCAATTTTTATTGCAGATTATAATATACAGTAATCATGTCTTTAATAAAATTTATATCGTGAAATTATCGTGATTATGAATCAATTTACGAAGTTCAATACTTCTATCTAATCACATGCCTTTACCTAAAACCACTGTAAATGTAACTTCATTGCAATCTATGATGTTATGCAGTAAAACGAATTTCTTGGATTTTCCGTAACATATTAAATCTTTGCTTAAATTAATAACAAGTTTTTGTTTTATAACTTCACTTTTTAAAGTAATCTTAATTTATGAACAGCATTAAATTAATAAATCTTATTTATTTATAATAATCATTTATTATTTTTATGAATTAAAAAATAATTGAGATGTAATCTTTATTTATATAAATTTAATAATACTTCTTAAAATTTCTGTTTTCTAAATAAGTTTATATCTTTTGTTATTTCATATTTTTTTATTAATATAAATAAGTCTTATTGTTGAATACAATTAAAATTTCTGCTCCCAAATCATAAAAGTGATTGATTGGTTTTAATACTTTTAAAATCTTTGAACAAACCTATCTCATAATAAATGACTTTTTGAAATCAATGATGGATGATCTTACTCTGCATGCTGCTTTTATTAACATATATAAATAAGTAGATTATTACTATTTGATCAACCACTGTTCCATTTTATACAGAGAGGCTTGCATTTCAGTTTCAATGGTATGTGTTATTTAAATATAGTTCATTATATTATTATGCTTTAAAATATTTTGTTTTTATTTATTTTCAGAAGACAACATTTGAAAATGCAAATTAACTCTGGACAAAAACCTGATATATGTTCATAGTAAATTTCGATTTGAAATAAGCAAATACGATGGCAAAAAAAAAAAATAAAAATTGTTTGTTTACTAAATAAACAGTATTTTATGTTTATTTAAAACAAATAAATTAAGTTTAAACTTGCTTATAAAGCAATACATTATTAATATGCAAAATATTTACAAGAGAAGTGCTTTCAAGTAGATGTTCATTGTTAGCTTACAAATTATTCTTACTAATCGTTCTGGAATAACTTATGAGCTGATATATACAAATATAAAACATTACTCTTATAAATATATTTTGAATATTAATATATAGTTCCATAATCACATGTTGTATTTAATTTAATGTATGAGAAAATTGGTATTATTTTGCATGTTATTTTGTAACATTTGAAATCAATACTATATATATATAGTATTTGTAGAAGAGAATATTCTACTGTATACTATTCTAAAGTTTTATAATTTTAACTTTATATTATTTATTATATATTTTAAAAATATATTAAATACTTCAAGTTATTGAAATGCAAAAGTTTTTATATCATTCATTTTTGAATGATATAAAGCTTCTGTAAATTATTAGAAAAATAAAATAATGAAATTTGATTAATTAAAAAATTAATTGGCATTCAGTTATTCCTAATGACTGAAAGTTTAATTGTTTTAGTTTTATTTAATCACATTTGAATGAACTAAATTATTAAAATTTTTAAGCATCATATGAATAAAATATATTGTAGTTAAAACTGATATTATTATTCATTTTTATAAATGTTTGAAAATAGGATAAATTCTGTATTGTAGATTTATACATCAAAATTTCTTTGAATTAAATAGTATGAGAAATTGTTATTGTTTTTATATTTTATATATACAGATTGTCTTTGAGTTATGATCACTTGTATTTATGATAGTGATATCATTGATAAATTCTATGAGTAGTCAATGCAATTCTCATTCACACTAATCTAAGCACAATAGATTGATATACCAAAAGCATCATCCTTTTTATGTTTGTTTCTTGTTATTTTATATTTATTATGTTTATTATAATAATATATAGTGTCCTAATAAAGATTAATAGTAGGAACTTCATAAATTGGGTATTTTCAATGTCTGACTGCAGAGTTATAAATCAAATCCTGTTATAAATCAAAAACTACCAGTATTAAATACTATATTAAATAATATAGTATTTAATATTGGTAGATCTAGATTAATATATTTAATATTTATTAAAATATTATTTTTTACTAAAATACTTGCATTTGAATTCTTTATGTAATTTATAGATAGATTCCTCTTTTGAACTTAATTTTATTATAATTATAAAATTAAGTTCAAAAGAGTAAAATTAAATTCAAAAGTATTAATTTAATTATAGTTTTAGTAATTTTTTTATTAGCATACAAATAATTCCACCAAGTAAAAATATTATAAACTAATAATAATAAAATTTCTAATTGATTGCTTTATTAAATTATATACCGTATTTTAATGAGTAAAAATCTAAAAATTATTTTTAAAATACCTATATTAAAAAATTTTTTAATGAAAACTGTAGATTTTTATCACTGTATTTCAATCATTGATCTTTATCATAAATTGATCTCTCTATACATTCACAATATTTTGTCTAACATATTTTTCAATTTCTATAACAATTTTTGCGGGTAAATTGAAATAGGATGTCAAACTGCGAATATAATATTGCATATAACTTAAATTCTGTTTGGTATATTGAATAGCAAAGAATGCTATAAATGACACTAGTCAATTTTTTATGATATTTCATAAAAATTTAATTTATATATAATTAAAATATAATAATCAAAAATAATGTAAAAATTTTATTGCCTTTAATCAGTCTGAACAGGTAGAAACTATTATTGGAATAATGATTTATTATTAGTAAACTTAACTTGTATATTATAAAATTCTATGCACTATTTACTAAATGTAAAAATAAAAAATGTCAAATAAAGAAAGATAAAAATATTAAATATCATTTTAAATAACTTATACTAGATATAAAAGAAATCGTGTTAAAATTTTGAATATAATAGAAGTAATTTATGAAAAGATATTGTTACATCTAATGATTTAATAATTATCAAATTAGTTAGTTCTGAAATAATTAATTATGTGAATGATTATAAATTTAAACTAATAATTAGTTCTCTTTGTTTAATAATAAATAAATTATTTATTGAATTTAGAAAACTTGAAAAAATATATATTTATCATAAATCAACCTAAGAGGAAATATTCATCAAATAATATCAAACAGGTAAATTTTATCTCTAGCATAATATTTTTAAACTACTTTGAATAAAAAAAAATTTTAATTCAAAAATATTATCCTAGAGATAAAATTTGGCTGTTTTAAATTATTTGAAGTATATATTTTGTTCTGCATGGCTACTTTGTTGTAAGCAAAATGCAATAACTATATTATAGAATAACATATGAATAAGATTTTTTTGGAGTTTTAGTAGAATCCTTTAATATTTTTGCAATGACATTAGTTGCTTAAGTGAAGACATAAGTTGAAAATGGCTATCAAAATTAAGTTTATTAAAACAGCTTAATTTACAAGTGATATGCAGGATCCCACATTTCTATGGACCAGTCATTTTTCTCGAAAACTACCAGGTATACATGAAAACTGTAAAACACTTATCCTGTTACATTTTCACTCCAAATTACAATCCATCGTTAACCACTTTCTGTGCATCCTCTTGTAGCAACACATGTTTCAACTTTGTTTGATCAAATAGAAATGTGTTATTTTTCCTATTGAATCTGATTCTGCCAATTTTTTGTGCAATTTTCGTAGTAGAATTATTTTCTTATGACCAATATTTTCAGAGATATTTAGGAATAAAGGATCTACTAAGAAAGATATAAAGTTTTTTCCAGTAATGTTGAAAACTTATTAAGGTTTATGGCTTGATTCCCTACTCCCTAAAAAATTTTTTTGATGTATAAGATTGTTGGAGAATCCATTTAAAATTCTTTTTCATATTAGGATAATATGTTATACTGAACTGAAGATCTGTCTATTGGCTGTCATACTGTCATACTTTCTTAATGGATCCTTTATTACTAAATATCTCTGAAAATATTGGTCATAGGAAAATAATTCTACCATGAAAATTGCTCAAAAACTGGTGGAATCAGATTCTGTAGGAAAAATAATACATTTCCATTTGAGAAAACAAAGTTGAAACATGCACTGCACAAGAAGATGTGCAGAAAAAAATCTTAATGACGGACTGTAATGTGGAATGAAAATGTAATAGGATAAGTGTTTTACAGTTTTCACGTATACCAGCTGATATAATCAAACCAATTGCATTGGCATATATATAATAATATGGTTCACATCTAATTTACTTCACAGTAGATATATGTACAGTACACTTACTATACATATCTTTTGACTGCTAGAGGGCTTCTGAGTATATTAATTATAGTTTTGTGTTGTTGTGCAGTCTGTTTGAGCATTTACCTATTAGTTTTCAAGAAAAATGATTGATCCATAGAAACATGGGCACCCTGCATATCTGAATATGCATTTTTCATATATTAAGTCTCATCAGTTCAACTATAAAAATTATATAACATTAATTAAAGAAATACACTTACAGAGTGTAAATAGATGTAATATTAAAAAGTACTAACAATGATTGTTATAGTAATTATCAAAGGACTTATTTTATGTTTTTCTACATGAAAATATAACTTGATGAAGTTTTTTTGGTTTCAAGATAAGTTGTCATAATTAATATTTAAAAATATAAATAATTTAAAAATAATACAAATAATGATAAAAATTAAAATAAAAATTGGTTTTAGAAATATTACCATTTAATAAGTAAATCAAAATGGTGATGCTTACTAAAAAACAAATATACATGTGAGAAAGGGTTGGCACAAAACATTAATTGTACTTAGGACTAGAGATTATCTACTAATAGATAAATACTAAGTTAAGAAAGAATGTGAATTATTTTATTAACGTTAATCTAGGGATGACCACAAAAGGTCAGTTCTTTAGGTTTATATTCATACTGTTTTAAAAATATATGATTTCAATTTATTATCTACAGTCAATAACAGCATTATTAGCAAGTTTTCAATAACGTTTAATATCGTAAAACGTTTTCGGACTGCCATAAGAGTCCCTCATCAGGCTCCAGTGTAACGGATGCCTTTGGTGCCGTATACCTTAACATTGGACCAAGTCCGGGACTGACATTGCTTTCTACTTCTCGTAATGTACTGAGTTATTTCATCTTTATTTATTTTTATTTCATCTTTTATTTCTTATTTTATTTGTATATTGTTTTTAATCTGTAAATGTCAGATGTAATGTACTAGGTTAAGTTTTATTCCCCGTGTACTCGACTGCGCGAAAGTTTCTGAATCTATGTAACTTATCTACCCCTATGTTTATTCTGTATGTGCTGCAAAATTATAATGTAAAACGTTCGATCTTTAAATTCGAATTTTCGGAAATATCGAACTTTTCAAATGTTAAGAATATTGTGTTCGATAATTATAACGTACTTGTTCCTTAGTGTTAAGCTCATAATGTACTGATGAGGGACTCTTATGGCAGTCCGAAACCGTTTTACGATATTAAACGTTATTGAAAACTTGCTAATAGTGCTGTTATTGACTTAGATATTGACATAAAAGCAAGTCGTTTATAGATTTTTATTTATGATCTATATTTTTATGTTTTGTTTCAGTAATCTGGATTATCAATTAATTTAGATGACTTCTCTCTCCAATTAATCTATATTAGTGAGAGTTTATTGTATAAAAGAAATAAAATAAAAGGATTTGTAAAGAAAAATTCAAGTGCCTGCTCAAGATAAAATTTAGAGATTTAAAAAATATCTTTTGATAAATTTGTTGCATTATATAGAATGCAAGGTTAAATAAGGAGAATTTGTAGTATATTGGTAATTATAAAATTGAAATAATTGATTTTAATAAATCGTGTATTTGTAGGTTATATTCAAAGACGTTTAATAAAAGCTATGGAAAGTGTAATGGCAACATATGATGGAACTATACGAAATAGTGTAGGCCAAGTGATTCAGTTGAGATATGGAGAAGATGGATTAGATGGATCAGCAGTTGAGTTTCAAAGTCTTCCAACACTTAAGCCATCTGATAAGGCATTTGATAGTCGTTACAGATTTGATGCTACAAATGAAAGGTAAAAATTAATGTAATTACAATTATAATTTAATTGTAATTACATTAATTATAATATATAATTAATGTAATTACAATAATATCTGTTATAATGTTTTTGAAGAGACTATGGTGTTTATGATATGTTTAAACTAAAAGTAAGATTAGCTTTGTGCATAAGCAGATGTGTTTTTCATTGCTTTATCTGACTCTGTTTAACCCTTTTAGTGCCAGTGATTTTATATATTTTTTAGCCTAATTAATATGAAAAAATTAAGATTGTGAAATCTCACTTAATTTTCATCAAAATCTTTTGAAATTTTGAAGATTTATTAGATTTTTCTCTTTCTAACAACAAAAGCATTTTTTGGAATTTTATTTTTTCATGTTTTCTTTCATTTATGAGATCCACAGAAAGCATGATTTTTTTTATATGAAATTGTAACCATCCAATGAAATAATTGATATTTCAGTTAATAGCAACATGTTCTATGAACAAAATAAGCCAAGAATGAAGGAATTCAGATCATACTTTCAAAAATAATTTATAAAAAATGAAGCATTATATAACTTTTATTAAATTAAATTATATCGTATAATCATTAAAAAAATTACATAAATTCAATGAAATATTGTCATTTTTTTAATATTTCATATTTATATAATTTTTAACTGTATTTTTTATAAACTCTCTAATTTATATTGAAAAATTCTAACATATGAAAATGGTCTCATCTCATATATAAACACTAATAATATTCTTTACATTATTCTAATTGAACTGCAGTTGATTAATTGTGGCAACACACTCAATACCACATGCTTTGGGGTAAAGTAGGCTTAGCTACAATTTCCCAGGAAGCAAATAGCTGCAGTAAAGCAATAAAAATGCTATGTTCATTAAAATGACTGTTAGGTATTTACATTTTGTTTTACTTGTTTTCCTCTTAAATATCAGTGAAAATGAAACAAAAATGAATGATTAAGATATATTTTTGTTTATCTTAACAGAATTAACCAGTATTTCCCTATTATATACAATATTTTTTCAATTTTAAACATTTTATAGCTCATTTTATGAAAAACTCAATTTTTATTTAAAATTTTCAAAAATATTGATCTCAACCAAAACTGGAATAATTTTGATATATTAAATTATAAATCAAGAAGAGGGGATAAAAAAAATCAAATTTCATCAAGCAAGTGTAATTATAAACAGTATTTATTTACACATAATTTAAAAAAAATATTTCAACAATTGAAAAAATTTAGGAACCACCATCAAAAAATTGGCACTCACAATTAGTAAACATAAGAAATTGTTCACAAAATCAGGATTAATTTTTTAATGTTTTTATCATTTTTTGTTCCGTGGCATGTATAAAAGTGATAGCACCTTATGGGGTTGGGTTAATATGGAATGTTTTTTTTGTGAAAAGGCATTTCAATAAATATTCAGTATTCTTGTTCAGTATTGTTATAATTACATATCTGGTTTGAAACCATATATGTAATTACACAATACTGTACAACTGGATTTGTAGCAAAAACTTAGTCTGCTATAAAATCAGAAAAATCATAATGCTCTGAAATGTGTAAATAGAATGCTCTCTGGTTTTATTGGAATATTATATAAATAATTTCCATTTCCAATTTTTGCCTAAGGAATTAGTATATTTGTATAAAATATCATCTACTTATCTCTTAATAATAATAATTTTTTTAATTTCCTGATTATTTTAATTTGCTTTATGACATAAATAATTTTTCTGTTAATATAATTTGCTTGACTTTAAAGATTATATTTTCATGCTTTTAGAAAGATAAATCATTATATAATCATAAACTATTGATTTTGTTGGTCTTAATTTTATTGTGGAAATCTTGATTTTAACATTGTGTATGGGAAATTGATTCTTGCTTTATGAGGTCTTATTTTACAAACAAATTCCAGATCTGAAGAATTAACTTATAAAAGTGGGGTTATCTGTAATAATTTATATATGAATTTAACATATGTTCTTGTCACATTATATAGGTGTATAAGTCACATTTAGAATGTGCCCTGTTATGTGTTTTGAAAAATGCATAAAATTTTTGTCTGCATATGGTAATTTGTGTGTTTTTAATTTTGTTATTTATATAGTATGTATGCATGATGTATTTGTTCATTTCTTTAATTATGCTCTGCATTGATAGAGATTCCTGGCCTTGGTAGTCATTTGTAAAGAATTATCCAGTTAAATATTGTTAGATGAATGGTTGAAGTAAACAGTGCTGATGACACTACTAGTTATTAAAATAGATTGCAATTATACCTTCTACATTATGGGCTCTATCTAAACACTACATGCATCTATTTTTTATGGTATAATTTCATAATAGTTAATAATATGAAGTATTATCCATTCCATATACTTCAGTGATTTTTGTTGAATGTTGAATCATTATTGAATCCAACTAATATGATAATTCAACTGAAGTAAAGAGAACTTAGGATAAAAAAAAAATCATTTCATTGAAAAGTTATTAAAACTTCATACAAATTCATTCCTCTCATGACTTGATTATTTATTATTATTAATAATTATTTTATTTTTGTAGACATTTGAGGCGAATTTTTACAGAAGATGTAGTGAGAGAGATGATGGGAAGTGCTACAGCTCTCAGTGAATTAGAAAAAGAATGGGAAAGATTGGAAAAAGATAGAAGAAATTTACGTGCTATATTTCCTACTGGTGATAGCAAGGTTAGAAGAGTTCTATGCATAATTTCTATTGTTTTCTTTATATAATAAAATAAATTATAATGAATTTTAAAATGATTCTTTTGATATGATTCTTGTTCTCAAATCTGATCATGTGTAAATGGAAGAAAGAATATCCTTCAATTCTAGACATTAACTTCATATTGTGTTTGTAAAAATATTCTGTTTTGAATGAATTAATGAATATCATTAAAAAATGTTATTTAGAATTGAGTGATCATACTTTTTACTAATCAAAATCAATAAATCTTATTTAATTAAGAATTTTTTTTTTTTTTTATTTAAAACTTGAATGTTTCAATAAATGCCATAGTTCCTTTAAATATCTAAGATCTGCTACTTTATATAATGTCATAGGAAATAAAACAACAATTTTTAATCAAAAAAAAAAATCAATTAGCTTAATAATAAATTATTGTTTTATTGCTTAAAGCAGCTTTTTTATTTCATATGAAATATATTGCTTATTTTTCCATATTATAAAAAATGTAATAAAATTTTTCTCATGTTAACTTATAGTTACATTGACCTTTTCCTTATTAGCAATAATTTGTTGCTCCATTGATGATTCCACTAAAATATGTTTTAAGAACTCCTGGATGATGATGACTGATTCATTATTCCTTATTAATAAACTAATTAATTTTCTAATACTCAAATTATAATTTTATCCATACATGATGTCCCTCTTCAGCTGCACTTTCTCTGTGCAGCTGAAGAGGGGCAGTCCAGTCTGAAAGTGGTCTTGCATATTTTAATTTTATTTTAAGATCCCATAAGTTAGTTTAGATTTTGTTTTATTTCAGAATAATACTTGATCAATTTATTGATATGTTATTTTAAAACTGTTGTTATTAAAAAAGCAAGACATATTAATATTTTATTTTCATAATGGATTAATAATAATAATAATAATAATAACAATAACTGTAATTAGATAAAATTTTTAATATAATTTTTTAGGTTGTATTACCCTGCAATTTGCAAAGAATGATTTGGAATGCTCAAAAAATCTTCCATGTCAACTTAAGAGCACCAACTGATCTCAGCCCCTTAAGAGTTGTACAAGGTAATAATTAAAATTTTATTTTTTTTGTTTTAATGAGAAATATGATCTGTTTAATTAAATTTTATATATGTTTTTTTTTTTTATCAGAAAAAAAGAAATTTATTTGAATGTTTTTTGAGAAATCGTTTATTTTTATGTAAAATACTTGCTTTATTTTTAATTTATGAAAGTATATAATAAGTGGAAAATGAAATTTATCTAATTCTTTGGAATTATAATTGTGTCTGTCCAAAGAATTGAATGGTCATGTTAAAAATATTGTGGACTTTTGAAGTAGGGATGCTAATTTCAAATGGAAACTTATGGCAGTTGGGTATGATTAGAACTGTCAAAACACAACTTTTACTTGAGAATTTTTTTAACAACATGTATGGTTTACAAAATATCACAAAAAAATGCTACTACATATAAGCCAATTGAGCTATTCAAAAAATAAGAATAATAATCTAAAGCAGGGGTCGGCAACCTTTTTGCTAGGAGGGCATATTTCAGAAATGCCGAAACTCAGCGGGTAACCATGTCTCAAATTATTTTTTGAGACCAAAAAAAAAAAGGTTCAGCTCGATATATTTATTATATATTTTTAATACATAAATAAAAACAATCATAAAATTAATAATCAATGCGATATTTGACGTTGTAATGTGACACCTAAGTAGAATTCCCAGTTCTTAGACAGTTGGCTGGTGGTGGTGAGAATCCCCCACCACCAGCAGCTAAATGCCGCTCTACACTTTCGCAGAGAAATTCCGCCTAAATAAAGCATAGCTATCAATCTCAGTCTCTCACTATCGTTCTCACACTGGTTTTAAATGGATGAAAAAATAACACTTAAATTATGTTTGCACTTATTTGATATTTAGAATTTAAATACTATTTTGATCGCGGTCACCTAAAATCGCTTCGAGGGTACCAACATGCCCTTAGGCACCACATTGCCGACCCCTGATCTAAAGAGTGACCAGTGGGTACATAAAGGACTGAAACAAGTCTGGGAAATCCTTCTTTGTTCTGTCATGGATTATTCTTACTTTTTGAATAACCCAATCAGTGTTATATGTAGTAGCATCTTTTATCATTTTTTTTTAGTAAACTGGAGTGACTATAAGAGATATTGAAAGAGTTCCTCATTAATTGATTTTATATTCATATATTTGTTTAATAACATAGTCTAAATAAGTGGGAACTTATTGAACTTCATAATTTTAAATAAGTGAGTATTTTTAGGTGTTGAAGAATTGGTTAAAAAATTAGTGGTGGTTCCTGGAGAGGATAGACTTAGTCTCCAAGCCAATGAAAATGCTACTTTACTTTTCCGTGCTCTGTTGCGTTCTACATTGTGTACAAAACGAGTTGCAGAAGAGTTTCGTTTGTCAACTGAAGCTTTTGAATGGTTATTGGGAGAAATTGAAACAAGATTTCATCAAGCTCAGGTTAAAAATTATTTATTCAAAGTTGCAATAATCTGCAAATTTTAGAGTACTACAAATTTTCTTATTTAATATATATTTTTTTATAATTAGGTACAACCAGGAGAAATGGTTGGAGCTTTAGCAGCACAATCTTTAGGAGAACCTGCCACTCAAATGACTCTAAACACATTTCACTATGCTGGTGTTTCAGCTAAAAATGTCACCCTTGGAGTTCCTAGATTAAAAGAAATTATCAATATATCTAAAAAACCAAAAACTCCTTCACTAACTGTGTTTCTTACTGGAGCAGCTGCAAGAGATGCTGAAAAGGCTAAGGTATTTTTATTAATTGATTTTATGCTTGTATATGTACAGTACATTTATTCTTTTTTTTTAAAATATTCAAATGCTATCAAAAATATTTTTGAAACTATTCTTAGAAAAAATTGCCTTGACTGTTTGATTTCAAAAAACTATAATTCCATGCAAGAGTTAATCATATGATGATGGAAATGATAATTTATAACTATTATTTTATCTCTTCAGTGTTATTGTATGATTTGGTGTATTAGGAACAACTTAACATTTTCTTATATAATTGCTAAATCAGCTATAACAATAAGATGATGATATCAAGTAGCATTAAAATAGACAATATTAAAATGTAGTGTTAATAATAATGCTAAATAAATCCATTATTAAAATGAAACTGGCACTTTAAAATGAAACTTTAAGCCAGCATTAATCAATCGATTTGTAATGTGTATAAATTATAAATATATAGTATATGTATATTTATATGTATGCATATATGGTATATTGCATTCTAGACTTATAATAATAATAATAATAATAATAATTTATATTATTTATATATTTGTATTATATATAATATCTTTATAAAATATAAGATATCTGTATAATGTGATTTTTAAAAGTTTGTATTTTTCTTGAAAAAATGACAATATTCTTTTTAAAAATTTTATATAAATATAATTGTTTTATCAATTTTTCATGGTATAATTTTATAGTTTATTTCTTTCATAGGATGTATTGTGCCGTTTAGAACATACAACATTAAGGAAAGTTACTGCTAATACAGCTATTTATTATGATCCTGACCCTCAACATACTGTTATAGCTGAAGATCAAGAATTTGTGAATGTATATTATGAAATGCCAGATTTTGATCCTCAGAGAATTTCACCATGGTTATTACGTATTGAACTTGATCGTAAACGTATGACTGATAAAAAGCTTACAATGGAACAGATTGCTGAAAAGATTAATGCAGGATTTGGAGATGATTTGAATTGTATTTTTAATGATGACAATGCTGAAAAGCTTGTGTTGCGTATACGAATTATGAATAGTGATGACAGTAAACTTCAAGAGGTAAAGACTGTCTTATTAATATTAATAATATATTGTAAATAAAAGTTTAAATATATTATTTTATTTGTATATTTCATACATATTTCTTATAGGAAGAAGATCAAGTTGATAAAATGGAAGATGATGTATTTTTAAGATGTATTGAAGCCAATATGTTAAGTGATATGACATTACAAGGAATTGAGTCTATCACAAAGGTTTGTCAAAATAAATTCCAAAAATTTAGTTTTTACTTAACAGTTACTTTCAATAAAATATATTTATAGTAAATTGGCTATTTCAGAATATCTAAGGATAATTTAGAATTAATAAATTGATATTAACTTCCTAAATAGTTTTGACTAATATCTATGTTCTGTATACTTACAAGGGGAAGACCAACCTCCACCCTCCCAGATTTTGCTGAACTTTTTTTATCTTATAG
>WUQG02402276.1:0-17392 GCA_011317285.2 Androctonus mauritanicus | reverse complement strand
TTAGAGAGCATGAATACAAATTTCAGAGAAACGGTTTGTTTACATCAAGGTTTTTCTTAACCAGGACAGACTATAGATATGGTGGGTTCTCTGTTGCACGAAGTGGAACAGTCTAATTATCCAATCCTGAAGAACATGTCGAACAGTCTCTGGTATGATCTGTGAACACGGTTTCCCATACATGTGCAAGACATTGAATCTTCCCGCGTACACCAATGACTTCAAGTGATCCAGAGATAAAACCAAAGGTGTTAAGTTTAGCCTTCGTGCTGCCATTCCACCGGTCCCGTTATGTCCTATCCAATGGTCAGGAAATTGCTCTTTGAGCCAGGCTGTAACTTCTAACCTGTAATGTGAGGAACACCATTCTGTTGAAACCGTGCAGGAAAAGAACCTTCTTCGTTCAGGCTACTGGGTAATGCTTCTTCTCGAAGCATGTTCAGGTGTGCATCACCTATCATTCTCGCCTGGAAGAAGAAAGGGATAATGATCCGATAGTTCCAAATTTCACACTAAACCATGATGCATCCGGTATTTTGTTCTTTTAATGGCTCTATCCAGAGAGGTTTGCTGTCCGACCAGTAACGGGTGTTTTCCGATTACCTTCACGAGAAATGTGAAAATTAGTTTTATCACTGAACAAAATCGAACTTGGAAGACGGAATCATTTAAATATTTCTTCAGGATCCATTCACAAAATTCCATACTCCAATCTGGATCATTTTAACTCTAATTATGCAGCATTTGGAATTTGTAAGGGTGTCTATAAAATCCGGTGGATGCTGCTTTTGGACATACCCGTTTAATCTGCCATTCGCCTAAGGGATTTCTTGGGACTTACCGCGCACCGGCCAAAAATAGAAACAGATATTTTTTCCACGAGGACCGCCGTGAAGAACCACTACGTACTTTATCATTGAGGGAACTTCTTTTCTTAAAATTTTTCACTAATTTATAAAGTACATGAGAATGTGAGGAGTGCATGTTCGATATGCAGTCTGTTGAATTCAGCAGCCACTTTTCGCAGACTTCTCTTACACAGCAAAATGACTGGATACGTTCCTCTTTGCACAAACCCATGGATATCCGAAACAGAAAAAAGAAATATCATGATTTCTCTATGTTTCCATACTTATGAACATTCTGTATATCCTTAACAGAATCTTCTCCAGAAAAAGTTCAGTTTTATATACGGAAAACATTATCTTCAACAGGAATGTATAAAGATCTTCCCTGCAAGAAATGCAAACTTAGAAGTTTATGTCTTAATCTGGAACGGGCTACACATTCATGTAATATATGAAAAGGAGTTCACATCCACTTTGATATCTATATTTGGGACTATCAAAATCCTATTAAGTTAAGATGTCTCCTAAGATGACAGTGCTCTATAATAATCCTAACTTCATTTTTATGCAGTGCAAACAATTTTTAAGTTCTCTGTAAAGAAGGACCTAAAATAAGAGCTTTTCTTTGGTTTAGAATAAGAAAAGATATCTAATAAGTGAGGTGTTGACCTACCAATCTGCCCCTGATAACTTGCCCAGATTCATCTGACCTTGTGCCCAGAGTAGGTTCCGAGGCAATAAAGGGACGATAATCCCCTTCTTTAGCCAGCTCATCGGCCATCTCATTACCTTCAATCCCTTTGTGCTCGCACCCAAGCAAGGGCTCCCTTTGTGCTCTGTTCCTTGTAGGCAATTCTAAACGAGATGATAACATTCCCACACAATCTTTAAGTAAGGCAGAAGTTATTAAGTACTTTTAATACTGATTGACTACCTAATAGGTTATACTGTAAATATGCTTATTAACATATCTCCTATCAAGTATAAAATACATTACTTTTATATATAATTTTATAATGCAATTATCGTGAATCGGTGGGAGTTGACTAACTTCTTTTTCTGATCCTAAAACTCATATTGAATTTGAATATTTTCATTTCATATTTTTGTACTTTAACTTACAAGGATTTTACATAAAATTTTGAAATAACAAGCGGGCCATTATTTAAAATTTTTTAAAAAAGTTACAATTAGTTAACTTACCCCAAATATTCGAGATAAGATGCCACTACGCTTTGGATAATATTCATTTTAATAAATAGCAAAAATGAACTTTTTACTCATCAAATAAACTTCTTGTTCATTATATCATGTATATTTTAATAGAATAAATTATTAAATTCTATAAAATTAGAAGAATTAAATAAAATAAAATCTTTAAGTATCTTATATACCCCCCAAACCAAGTTGCGGTTGGTGAGCCACATGCGATTCTTTGGTATTTTTATGAGGGCTCCATATCATGAAAATCATGAATTAATATAGAGTAATCTCTTTTAATTAAGAAAGATGTAGGAGATGTCCATATAAAATAACTTATCCAAAACATTTAATATAAAATGGATTTAAAGTTTTTTTCTAAGCCCTACAATTAGCATTAAACATATAACGAATTATTTACTGTGTATTTTTCATCTTCATTTTTCTATAATCTTCTTTTTAACGTCCTAAGTAAGTGTAGGACTCCCATATATCTGTGAATTTTGAAACAATTTCACGGATATATGTTATATGTTTCCTCTGTTTATGCTATGCTGCAAATTTTACTTCTTCTAACTTTCTTTTAACCAAAACCTGTGCTTGAGTGCTAATATAGATTTTTATCATTTAATTTATGAAAACAAATTATAAGTACAGAAATTTAAATTCAGCATCTAATGGTGAAACAAAATTGACATCTTTCCCGTTGATCAAGGTGAGATGCAACTTTTAATCACTTGACATAAAATAGCTAAATTAGAACGATATCGAAAACAAAGTATTCTTTAAAGTATCCACTACACATTTAAAATATTAATTTATATTATGCTGATATTATTACGATTAATAATAATACTTCACAAAATGAGTGCATAATTTTTGACGAAAATTCCAACACTCATTGGGTTTTTTTCGTTTCCAACACGAATAATTGATAATCTGATAATAGCTCTCGTCTATGTTTTTGGCAGGCTTATAGGAGATTATAATAAACCACCTTTTGTCGCCACCTGTTTAAATATTAACGAACTAGAGAAAAATAAACTACTTTCCCCTATTACCATCTTGCCCCGATTCACTATATTGCACTACTTTTGGCAGTAGTATTTATTGTTATATTATGCAAATCTGCAATCATTTTACGTACAAATTCGAAACAAGACGAAGCTTTTTATATTTATTTTCATACTTATTTACGGCTCAAGTATTTAACATTTGCGATAATGATAACTTAATTGAGATACGTAAGTAGCCTACTGTAGTTTATTTTCAGTTTACTTTTAGTTACTCTTAGACAATAAATAAAATCCATGCGAATTACCCTTTATGAATTATTGTGACCTTTATTAATTCAGAGGTAGTAATATTTGTCTACAGTGCACATGTCAAGTGTATTTTTCTATTTTTGTTGCAGCTGAAATAAACCCAACAAATATTAAATGTTATTGTGAACTATTGTCATCAGAAATGCCAAAATAAGCCTATTGATGATGACATATTCTGGAAATGTCTTACTTATTTATATTTGGAATAAATATAGTTACAAATAGTAAGAATATAGTTATTCATATTTGGAAGAATTCTTGTTATATTAATAGCAATGATATTCACCAAGATCATTCTTATTTTTCATATTGTTTACTTACTTTTCGTATGCTCCATTGCAACTGCGGATTAATTCACAGTGGAGTATACGATATGCATACAATAATCCACAGTGGAGCATCCGCAACTGCGAGTATTCCTTTAACTCGCTCCTGATAGGAGCGAGTTAACCATTCACATTTGCCAATTAATTCACTCGTCTCAGTTGCAATTTCGCAACAATAACGGAATTTACATTAAAAATGAGTCCATCGTGATGAATACTGCAGTTAATCATAAAAATGTTTCCAGGATATAAAGTGGATTTGTTGGATTTAATTGAAAGCACTACTTACTCTGAGTTTATTTATGACAGTAATTTATCATTTATCAATACATTAAAAACATTGATCATTTTTTCATTATTAAAGATATGTTAAAAGGGAAACAGAATATAATAAATATAGTAAAATCTGATTAAGTCAAAGTAGTCAGGACAAAAAAAAATCGAACTACAAACTACCCAATTTCAAATTAAACGATTTTTCAAATAATTTTTCTGTTTATTGGGCATTCTTACTTTACATACCTGTATAGTGTATGTAAATTAATAGTTATCACATATTTGTGAATAGATTTTTCACAAAATTTTTAATATTTTTATGAAACCATCTCGAAATAGCACAAGTGAGACTTAATTCTGAAATTTCGATTTTCCAAAATGATTATAAAATTAAGTAATTTTACAAGATATTAATAAATAAAAAGTATAATATTTCCCTGCTTTGGTAATTTTCTATGTATACTTTCGTCTACAATTTCGATTCCAGGTTAACGCAAACTTAAAAATTAAAATTTTAAAGTATCATCAAGGTATTGAATATTCCATTTTAATCGAACAGTTCTCTCAGAATTTGATTTAGCATCGACTGAATATGAATAAATAATCGAATATTTGAAAGAGACGGAGTTATTAAACAGTGAAATGAAGTTCTTATGACTCCAAAGAGACGTAGCTTATCAAAAAACATTAAATAATGATTTCGTGGTTTCTCCATGTTAGAATATTAAATGAAATTCCTGTATGCAATCTTTATTTTGGGAGAAGATCAATGAAATTAGCAATGTCCAGCGTTTGAAAAATATGCTCAGCTCACAGATTTTTTTGGTTATCATCAGTATATTTTATTTTATAACGGATATTTTCAATCACTTTTATCCAAATCTTCGATTAATCACTGATTTATCACAAAACATTTTCAAGTAATGCGTATTTTTCATGACTTTTTTGGTAGAATTCAGCTTTGAATCAAAAATTAACCATATTTGGAATTATTCACCATAATGACAGTTAAAAATGGTATAGTTTGATCTGGGGACTGCAGTTTATTTTGAATTAACAAGTACATTATATAATCCGATATTACTTTAATGAGGTTCTAGTGTGTATAATTTTTATTATCCAAATTCTAGAGTTTAATAAGTTAAAAGTTTTCTTTGTTAAGAAAAATAATATGCAGCATTTTACAATTTAGTTAAATAAGTTAAGAGTGTAATCCCATTCAATCAATTATTATTAAAATAGCTGTTTTAATTATTTTTCCTGATATTGCTGCCAATAAAAAATTATTTCCTGCGTGTCTGTGCTGTATAAAATGAATTTTCTTGAATTATTTCTTATATTTTATTGAGATAGTTCTGGTTTAGTAAAAAATGATAACATCACCTTCTCAAATTATTTAATAATTTTATTTTATTTTATCATTAATAGACAATTTACAGTTTTAAAAATAAACTCTGTGAGTAAATACAACAAACTTATAAATGAATTACTGATATGATAAACATTAGTTTTAGAAGATGAATATTTGCAGTCATTGCTAGTTTAACTTTTCATGCTAAGTGAAACTAATTTGGAAAGCTGATTTAAATTTTTAATATAAATTTAATAATTTTGTGAAAATTCTTATAACATACATATAAATCTAGTTAATTTAACAAAAATTTCTATCGTCACACACAAAAATGAAGACTATTATTGAGTAACAGTTATATTTTCATTAATATTGCGATAAATATTTAAGAAGAAGGATTGAATATATATATATATATAGTTAATGCAAAAGCTTTTATATAACTTGAATATTTTGTTTTATAGCAAAATTAACCATTGGTACAATAGTCATTTTTTAATTATTGGTGAGTCACGTTGTGAAGAATAGTAGCTTCCGAACAATGTTTGATTTCTTTTCTTTTTTCCAATTCTATCAAACTGGACAACAGCGTGTACAAGGCATTTGCCACCTTTAAAGAAAAAAAGAAGAAAATATATTACGATGGAAATTGTTAAGAAAACTAGAAGTAATTTTAACACTTACTCTAAGTGGGAAGTTTTTCTTAATGTAGAAAAATCCTCCGATGGATAATCCTATAGGATGTTTCCCAAATCTCTTCAAGAAATTTAGCACCTATACGAAGAAAAATATTATTATGCAGTTAAAAATATTAATAATAGGAAATATAATAAGTAATTATTTAATAATTACTTTTAGTTTCTCCTTCATCTCCAAAGTTGTCGTAGAAACCAGGCTGAATTCATTGAAATCATCGAATATCTATTAATAAAAGAGATTTATAAAAAAATTGTAAAAAGAAAATAAAATTAAATTATTAAAACTCGATAAATGAAAAACTTTACTTCTGATGTTAGACGAGATAATCCGAAAGAAATGAAGATGCAGAGGACATAATTGACTACATTGAAGACAGCAAAATCAAATTTAAACAAGACATTAAGATCTACAAATATTACGACATAAGAGAAGATGCATGCTACATAAATGAAAAATCCATAGAAAACCGGCAGAAAATCTTGCCAAGTATCGTTTATTTGGCGAAATATTTGAAGGATTTCGGTATGTTTTTCTATTACATTCATCAAACTTTTCTTCATGTTTCTAGAAGTAATGTGACATTTTTCTGTGGATGTATACTTCAGCCGTTTATAGATTATCATGAATAATGTAAGGCATTGAAATAAAATGAAATCTGTTTGGCAGAAACAAAACAATAAAATAAAAAAGAAACGAGTGGTGCAGACGTTAGCTTCAGCTTTTGAAACCTTGATAACTGGATACAAAAATAAAAATACCTGCAGCAATAATGCAAAAATTAAACTAAAAGTGGAAAATACCACTATAGAGAACAGTTTTTCAATAATTATTATTGTGTGATGTTCTTGATAATAAGAACTTTTTTTAAAGCAAAATGATAATTTTCTTCTCTTCAAAATAGAGCGTTGAAGAGCGCAGCATCCGATAAACATAACAAATATATAACGCATAACGAGGATATCTTTGCCAAATACGTAAATCCAGTCTTGGCAGTAAACATCATTCATGAATAAATGTAACGAAAAATGCAACGTAGATGACCATAAATATATTTCTATCAAATTTTCATAATGCACATACAACTTGTTTGAGAAATTATTCAAGGATGAGGTAATAAAATCATTACATCGACATTTCCATATGATATCGATACCGAAAATACTCGAAGAAGCGATGACAGGCTGCAGAAGAAATGCAGCACAATTATTTTCTGTTTCTATATTCATCATCTATTAATTTAATTTTTGTATTGAATTGCTAAATATTAACCAATTTTTTGAACGTAATTTCGGAAAAAATAAAATTTTTGAATTTATCCTTCTAAATTTAACGAGTATGTTAGATGCAGAAGTAGCAGAGTAGATGAAGAATTCGTTCTAACACCAGCCACACCTCCTAATATACATTAACCGTATCCTATTATTAATATAATCTCAAGAAATCGATATTTATAAGCTGTATCTAAATTTATGATTAGGTTTATAGGATAATAAAGAAAACTGTTTCATAAAATCCATTCCAATAAAACTATACAGTAAACAGAAAGGCCTCAAAATGCCAAATTATGATTCTCTTTCCATTAATATAGTAAATATAATTTAATTCATGAATATTATATAAATGACGGATTTTTCTTATGTTTATGCATTATAGCTTTTAATAAATTGGAGAAGTTAATTATTTTTATGGAAAAATAATTTATATGCATCGTAAAAATATAAAGTGACACACTTTTCTCATTCTTTCATCTTTAGAAATTGAAGAAATAATCATGGATTACAAAGAACTTTCGTTATCACTGTCATAATATTTCGTTAAACCATCTATTTAAATCGAATTTTCTTCCCTATATCTCTAATAATAATCGGAATTTCATTCTTTTCATTGATTTTCAATGCATTTTGTAAAAGTATTTCTTGTTAGAGAGAAAGCATGGTACAATTTGTCAAATGAAGTAAGTCCGTGATGAATCGAAATAGGATTTATTATTTTGAAATGCAATATTTTGGTACTGCGAAGAATGTGCAATTAGTGCAATTTAATTAATAAATTTTTAATGCAAATTTCATAGGATTAGAAAAATATTCACAGTTTAAACTTAACTAGGCCAAATTGAGCTAAATAAATAAATAATATATCGCTGTTGCTGCTCATACAAACGAACACACACACCTACACGCCTATACGTAGACGTGCACGCACGCACGCACACGTACACAGACACAGACCCATGCACAAAGGAAACATAAAATCATATTTTCTTTAATACTTTTGACAAATATCTTAATAAATGTAATAAAATATTTTTTATTTTTTTATTTATTAATTTGAATACATATTTAGTTTATTTCTGTAACTTTTATTGTTATGTTAACATAAGACTCCAAGTTATTAATCAAAATTTCGAAGTAAAACTTTACCTTTATTGACATAATTTTAACCATATACACGCTCCTCATATCAATATATATATATATATATATACACATCGATTATTATATTAAGATTGTATTTTATTATATATTGACGATTATAATAAGATGGTACATATTTAAAAATATTTTTGGAATATACTTGAGGTTTTCAATTTTCACTGCATTTTTAAATATGTACAGCCTCATTGAGTTGGATTTTCAATTCTTATAGTAATATAACATTATAACTACACTTTACACATAAAAGTGTCCTTTTAGAAATAGAAATATTCAAGAATATGCAAGGAACTAACAACCATGTAACTTGAATAAATTTCAAGAAGAATCTCTACTTTACTTTTCGTTGTCATTATTATTAAAGAAAAATAAAATAAAGATTATTTTTTAAAATCTATTCAATTTAAATTGAGCATTAACCATTATTAATTTACTGCACATTCTGAGAATTTTTTATTTTTAGAGGACATACGCAATATGTAATAAATACTGTTTAAAGAATTTTAAGATAAATTATTTTTTATGTTAATTTTGAAATTAGTCATCATTAAAACACACTGAATACTATAAAACTGAATAGGTTTTTTTCGTATGCTGTGAATTTTGGTTTTCATTTTAAGTTACAAGAAATTGTGAAAAAAAACAAAGGACATTCGATTTCCAAAGCGTAAAGTAAATATATTCTGAGATATTCCGATTCAATGCGGCTAGATTTCATACAACACTATTTTTATGTAAGCTTCACGAAGATGGGAATGGTGAGAAACTTCTTGAAACAAGGTTATTATTATAAACTTCATACAATAGATTCATGACGGAATTTAAGCATTGTGACTTTGTGTAATCCTGTTAAAAAATCTATAGTTACTTTTATGTATATATATTACAATACAATAATTATTAATTGATATTAATCTAATAAAATTTTGCAAAGTAATAATAATAAAAGTGTTCAAATGGGCTTAAACTTTGAAGTACATTTAATACCCTAACATTACTTAATTTTAATACAATATTCCATCGCTTCTCTTATATAGAAAAATCGAGATATTGTATACAATCTCTAATGTGGAATATGAAAGTCTTCATAATAATACCTAAGGGATACTATAAAAAAATTAAATTTGAAGACCTTAAATTTGAGATTTCCTTCTATATGTTTATGTATAATCTTCATATTCCTAGTAGATAGAATACAGCTAATTGTTGGGAAATTTATATATTCAAATCTAAAGATGAAATGCTAATTTTTTATGCCCAAGTTCTAGCTTCTGCTGCATAGTAAACCAGTCGTTCATCATCTTGAACGACCGGAATCGATTCTCGGTCTCAGATTTCGTTTTTCAAGAAGAATCGATGCCCAAACAGGCTAGTTGATCAAATTACCGAAAACTTATCCTTCAACTTTTTCACCATAGATATTAGACAATCAGTGGGATTCTAAAAGTGGCCAATGGCAAAAGTACCTTTGCAACTTAATTTAAATTAATTTAACCAAGTTTTTTAGCAAATATAATCACAACTATTTTTGATGCCACTTCCCAATCATTGACTGATTATTACATAATATTATTTATTCCAGATCCAACTGCGAACTATTCACAATTGTGGTAGAGCCAGTAGGTCTTACAGTATGTGAATGGATGCGTAAGGCGGCTCCATCAAAACCTTTTCAGGAACATGGAATCGGAATTCTATATTTCCATACATTTAGGATGGGATTAAATGGGCCTTGAACATCTAAAAAATCTAGAGGTATAGCACCCGAAATTAAATATGAATATTATAAAGTGGAAATACAATACGCTTCCGTGTTGGAGAAAACTCAGCCTTCCGATATGCTGATTTCAGTATCCGATGATTTTTCAATAATACCGCCAGTTATTATTAAAAAATCATTGACGATACTGTGGTAAATAATCAGCATCATAAGTATAGATCATCGTAAGTTGGTGAGTTCGGGCTGTGTATATCAGTTTTTAACGAATCTATTAGTCTTTATGATAAAATATTTTTTCATTATTCTAAAAAATATTAATATATTTATGCTGTTATAAAGTCGAAAAAATGTGAATGAATACAAATTTGTAAAAGTTATCTTCCTTTCTTCATAAAAAAATTTTTATTAAAATATATACGAAAGCATATAATTTAAGAACTTATTGCATTTAATATAAAAATATCCATTTAATATAATTTAAAATTAAAAAAAAAATTAATTATTATTTCAGCAAAAAGTGAAGATTGATGATATCTTTTCACATTTTTATATAAATTGATCTTATATTGTCCTATAAAATTGAAATTATTTTGACTTGGCTGGTAATCATTTGATAATTGAATACGTGTTATAATTATTTAGTTTTGAAAGTAGAAGAACGGATGGATTCTTCAGAATGATTGCAAAATTCTGGTCTTTTCTGGAAGTAAAAAATTAAGAAAAATTAGAGTAGAATTCAGAGTAAAGGCGCACAGTTTATCTTGAATCCTACATAGTATTAGTTAGGTTCAAGAATTTTCAATACTTTATTCCAGAATCCGTATAGCTGAGTCGGGAATAAAGTAATGAAATTAATATAATACCAAGAAATGATTAAATAGAAGTATAAAACCGGGCTCATTAGCTCAAACGAAATGGCAATGTTAAAGCCGATATATTATATTAAGATATTTTTAAAGAATAGGTGTTATAATATTTAATGTTAATGCTTTATTTCAGAAGAATCAAGGATTAAATTATGGTTTCGTACGTAATATGGATTGCATTGTAAAACATTCGTTTACCATTTTAGAGCATTCGGATTCAAATCTCATCCCCACACTTCTAATTTAATAAAATCGGTCCGAGCCCTGCCCGTTGAACTGTATTTTTCAATCTTCCGTTGACCATATCATGGAGAATGGTCAGGTTAAGTTAGGTTAGATAGGTTAAGCAGCCATATCACAAGAGGGATATACTGTATTTAGTGGCGGACACTTATAGAGCCCATGAAAACTGGAATACATTCATGATGGGGTCAACTGGATGGTTGAAGGATGGGATTCAACGGCCGAACACTCCTGAAAAACTGGAGTGTGGGACCAGGATTTTAATCTGGATCATCCAGGATGGTGTGCCACAGCTTTAGTAGGCGGCTATCCGGCTGACGAGGATGGTCAGCCTATAGCGGGCTCTATAAACGGACGCCACAAGATAAAGACTATCCTATAAGAATATGACGGCTAAACTAACTAACAGATAACAAGGAGCGTGTTCTTCTAATTTGTATCGAAGAGATTCGAATTTTAAAAATTGATGCACTTTCTGACCATACGTTCAATCCATTGAAAGATGTGATATATATGATAGACTCTAGAAAGTTTTTGCCACTTTTATGGTTTTAACAGAAAGGATAGTAAATAAACAGAATTAAGAAATAAATGCTGTCTTTTGAGATCGCTATTTACTATTAACTTAGTCATATTACAATGTGGCATAATATTACGATCACTTCTACAGAAAGGTTTCAAAAAGCATTTCGTTCGAATTGTTTGGCGATTTCAGATTAAAAGATTTAATTGTTTTCGAAAAGTTTCATTTAAATATTTTTATAAACAAAATTTTATTATAAACAATTAAACTATAAATTATAAACAAAATTGAATTTTGTTTATAAAAATATTTGAATGAAATATAAACCCAATGTATAAATATGAACCCAACATAGTTGAAAAAAAAAATAAAATTCAATTTATTATGTAGAATCTGAATGTAATTTTTATTTACAGAAATCAACTCTATCAGAAGTTTTTAATAAATATTTTTATTTCCATTTTTTATTTGGAATGGTCCAACAAGTTAATAAATGATGAATCTAAGCTGCAGTAGTTTTCTAGAAGACATACAATTTTTCAGTGCTAAAAGGTCATATAATTGAATACATTTCTAATAATAATAGTGATAGTTAGGATGCAAAATAAGAAACACTTTTATATTTCATTTTAATTAGAAAACTTCTTCTCTGCAATTTTCTAGTTTTAAGACATAGATGGTATATTAAACTAATAACTAATATTTTTAGGATTTAAATTGGAAAATCTTTGTCACATTATGATGCATCTTGCTATTCAAACAACTTCTTCTTTGTTTACTTCTTTCCAATTCTATTATACTGGACAACAAAGAGTATAAAGCATTTGCCACCTTTAAATATTATTTAAAAAGGGAAAAACTGATATAAGTGTCAGTTTGTACAAAAATAAATACAATAATACTAAAACTTACTCTAATCGGAAAGGTTTTCTTAATGTAGAAAAATCCACCAATTGATAATCCTATAGGTTGCTTTCCAAACCTCTTCAGGAAATTTAGCACCTATAAGAAGAAATTATTATGGTAACATTTAATTAAATTGGTAAAAATAGGTAGGAAAAAATCATATGTGATAATTTGTTACTTTTAATTTTTCCTTCAATTTCAGATTTGCTATAGAAAACAAGCTGAAATCTGCGAAACTGTCGTAAATCTAGTGGAAAAATTTGAATAATTATATAAAAAAATTTCCAAAATATGAAAAAATTATAATGGAAATCGAAAACATTACCTCTGAAGTCAGAAGAGAAAATTTATGAGAAATGAGTACACAAAAAATATAATTGTATGCATTCATGATTACAAAGTCAAATTTGAGTAAGAACGGAAGTTCAACAAATATTACGATATAGCTAATGGAACATGTTATGCAAATAGTAAGCCCATAAAATGTTGGAAACAAATCTTTCCAAGTGTCATTTATTTCGCAAAACATGTCAAGAATTTCAGTATGTTTCGCTATTGTCTTCATCCAAACGATATTCATATTATTTGAAATATCGTAAAGTTTAAACTTTTCTTCAGATATAGCTCGCAAACGTTTATATATTATCATGAATACCGTGACGCATTGAATGAAAATAAAACAACTTCGACTGACAGAAAAGAAAATCACTACAAAGAAGTGAGTAGTGCACAGAACAGCTTCAGTTTCGGAAACGCTATTCTCAATAAAGGCGGGATACATAAAGAAAAAAATTATCACGAAAAATAAAAGAATAAAAATTACAGAAACGATCATGATTACAAAGAGCCATTTGTCAATGATTTTTATGAAAGAATTCTCATTGAAATAAGAGCTTTTCTTAAAACAAAACGATAATTTTTTATTTTTTAATATATTGCGGTGAAGAGCGCAACATCCAATATACATTAGAAATGCGTATCGCGTAACAAGGACATCTCTGCCTAGTACGTAAATCCAATGTTTGCAGTAAACATCATCTGTAAACAAATTCTGCAATAAATGCAATGTAGATAACCATAAATATATTTCTATCAGATTTTTATAAATCGTGTACAATTTAGTTGCCAGATTACTTGGAGTTGATGTGGGATAGAAATTATTACATCGACATTTTGAGATAATATCGATACCGAAAATACTGGAAGAAGCGATAACGGGCTGCATAAGAAAAGCAGAACAAGTATTTTCTTTTTCGAAATTCATTATCAGTAATTTGTTGCTAAATGATACAACTTAAGTTAACCGATTCCATAAACGGAGTTTGAAACCAAAGAAGTCCTTAGATAGGATTCAAAGTGCGAAAAACGACGAGTTGGAGAAGTTATTCGATAACAATAGTTCGTAGACGATATCCATTCTACTGTATATCAACCTTGATTGCTACTATCTTATTTTAAGAAGTTATCTTGTTGTGTCATATTTATTATTGTGATTTATAGTTTAAAACCCGGTAGTGATCAATAAATTTTGCACTAATTAGAAGAAATATCTCTACGATATAAAATTATGTAGAGAATCCTTATTTTAATTAATCCAAACTTGAGTGCTGCCTTATTTATTCTATTAAACTTTATAAATAGCATGCTATTTATTGCATTATTTATAGCTAAATTTAATAAGGAAAAGCTTTTCTAATAATAAAGATACTACCTATGAAACGGATTGGCAAAAATATGGAGAATCAATATCTGATATTCATTAATCTGGCAAAGATTTATGTAACATTAATAATGGAATTTCATTTATTAAATATTTCCGAGATTGATGGTTTGATTTATGTTGGCTGGATATTAATATATTGGAAATAGTTATAATTTTATGAAAAATGTAAGATAATATTCATAAAATTTTGGCTATTAGAATACAGTTTTACCAACAAATTTTTATTTGGAAAAAGAACAATAGTGAAATGAAAAATTCGGGAATAAGGATAGCCATTATTGCTGAACTTACTATTAACTTTCTTCTGTAAGAATTTTAAGGCAAAATGTATGCAGATAATCTTCAAAAAATAAGCAATCATCGAAAGAAAATCATTTTGAATTTTGCATAAGAAAAACATTCTCAATATATCGTTAATGCTGGTTTGATTAGTATCGGATAACATTCATTAGGCTCATAATATATAACGATACTTTTTTGTTAAAATATTTTGCACATTAATGCAGTCATAAGTACCGTTTATTCAATTATGATTTTACAAAAATCCATTTAATCAGAATATATATTTTTGTTAAAATTTTTTATTAAAGGTTAAGGTTATTTGACTTAAGCCGCCATATTTCAAGGGATATATATTATCTAGGGATGGCCACTTACAGACTCCACCCAAATTTAGCCAATGCCATTAATGAAATTAACTGGAAGATAAAAGGCTGATTCAGTAAGCCATCCTGGCTCTTTTGGAAAACAGGAGGTGTGAGACCTGGATTTGAACTTGTATCATGCAGATGATAAGCAAATGCTTTACCACGCAATATTTTATTAAAAATTTCCAATCAGGTTGTAGTTTTGTAGTTGCTTGGCAAATTTCAGATATTGTCCACACGTTAAAAAATTATAACTGCCTCAAATTTCGCCAAAATACAAATATTAGAGTTTATTTGGCTGCATCAATATTTTTGTTTCATGTCAGTAAAGATGTAGATGCAATAAGACTACTTAATTGTCTTTAATACAATAAATTTCAATTTTTATTAAAATCTAATTTAGTTTTTTTTTTCCATTTTGTTTGTGCTTTCCCGAACTTTTTGTTTTCTTGAAATTCTAAAAAATTGTTTAGTTAAAAAATATCTGTTTTTTTTTTATAAAAATGACCTGTTTTTAATTGAGATTCTACTGTATTATTTTTATGTATATAATGATTAAACATTTGCTTATATATCAATACAATTGAAATTTATAATTTTCCTTAAAAGAATTTAATAATTATATTTTTCATCCATTTCTATCATCTTATTTTCTCTAGGCTGCATGTACCATGATTAGTTTAAAGCATATGGTTACTATAAAATATTTCCAAGATTTAATAAAAGCCATTCAAGAACGAAAATGCCATCCAGATCCTGAAAAGTAATTTGTTTTTACATCTTGACGACATCGTTTCTTAAAATTTAAATATATTTATTGAAAATTGAATAGTGGATAATTTATACTTATATTCCTGAATCTGGTGAACCTCTTCTTACAAAAGAAAATGCTTCATTTAATCATCAGCCAGAAAGAACCCATTTGTTTGAAAATAAAATTTTTATATGTACATCACAGAAACAGGTAGGTTTTCTATAATTCATAAACAGTTTTGTAATAGAATTTCAAAAAAATATCATCATTTGAATTATGAATTTTAATGATTAAAATAAAAGTTTATTAGAGGGTGTTTACTATCTGTGGTTAACACTTTAAAGATCAATCATGAATTAGATTTATCTCTATAAATTGCCACAAGATAATCAATCACAAGTAAAAATTCTATTAATGATAAAATTCTATTGAATACAAGTGAATCAGAAAACACCTGAAATTTTTATAAACATTGAACTTTTATTTTAAATTCTGTTATCATGTGAAAGTAAAGTTTTGATTGTAATTTTTTTTTTAAATTCTCAATATAAAAATTCAAAAATGACAGTTTTATGGTATCTAAATATAATATCATTTTACTAATAACAATGAACAATTAAAAATTAACTATAAGGCTATATTTTATAAAATAAGAATAAAGAAGCAAAATTTTTCATTTAAAAAACTGATGCTTGAAACTTTATAAAAAAATAAACGATATTATATGAAAATAATTTTTATTTTATTTTACAGAAATTCCTCAACTTATATAAGGTGAAACATTATAATGTTGGTTAAATCAAATTTATGTAATTTTTTTTAAAATTGTTATGATAAAATTAAAAGATATCATGCACAGAATATATAGCCCATACTAAGATGGAAGATACAATATAAGTTACTTGATACAGATAATCATCAACTTATGATTTTGGGGTTTAGTTCATATCACAAGATCAAGTCAGAAATACCTTAATTTTATGGATTTTCCATGATCAATCTTTATTAAGACACTATACATTATTGTAGTAAACTTAATGAACACAAAAATACAAGAATCAAACACAAAAAGGATAATTTTGTTATATTAGACCATTCACAGACTCATATACATATGAAGAGTATATTGATCAGTCACAGAATTTAGTAATTTATGTCATTGTCATGGGTACAAATGTTTGTCTACCTATATAATATAGTCCACTAATGCATAGGTCTTATCAAATTTGATAATTATTTTAATATATAATAAATTTACTGTTGAGAATTAATTGTAGATAATAACTTTATCAATAATTTTCTTATAGTCGGTATCGTAACTATTGTTGCAATATTACCATATAAAATTGAAATACCAAAATATGCACTAAATTACAGAGATGATTTCTAAAATATTTTTCATTTCAAAATTTTTGATGTAAAGTAAAATTTATAGAAGCTGGATTTCTGTTAGGAATTTCAGTATATTATAAAATCTCTTTTTTTCTGATCTTATAAATGCAATAAATTTATCACTAACCAGTAATTAAAGAAAATTTTTTCAGTATCATAAA
>WUQG02402275.1:0-44229 GCA_011317285.2 Androctonus mauritanicus | reverse complement strand
ATCTAAAATGCCTGCTAAGAACGGAAAAAAATCATAAACAACGAAATGCTAACACACTCTTATGGTAAATGGGATTATCTAAAGGAATTTTCAAAGTTTCTTCTTCAAGAAAAAAGAGAAAATGAAATCATCTAAGTAGCTTATATGCAAACATCTGAATTTTCACTGCGTAAGACGGTATAATTGTAATTTTTCGACTTCTCTTGGAGTAATAGAGTCGCTTAGAATCCCATTAAACCTGCTGATATGTTAATACTAAAACTAACACGATATAAAGAAAGAGTTATTCAGTCTCAGATCGGGTATCGACTTTCATTAATGCTTCCACTCGATATAATTACTTAAGAGTGAGACAGAATATCCGATATAGTATAATCAATAATCGATTAATGTATAAATTACTGGCTAATGGCCATTTCCTCCGAGTATTAAAACCTAGTTCAAATTACAAACATATAAAAATAATTTAAAAGAAAATATATATAGGAAATATGTAGTTGAACCTCGATAACATCAGTACTAACAAGAGTAGAGTAACAATCTAAAGAAAAAACTTTGTCCGATAGTTTAGAAAAACCATTAGTGCCTTTTGTATATAAGAGAAATATTTTTGAAGTTTTATATAAATAACGTTAGGTTGTTTTCTTATTTTAATAACACGCTAAATTAAACTACTGCCATGTAATTATTCGTACACGCTAGCATGTACAAATTGTACTGTTTAAATGACTACAAACGGATTAAGATCCCAAATTGCAGATTAACAAACCATTACCTCTATTGTATACTAACAAACTAGAACTTACTGTGTAATTTCGCTTACATGACTTAATTCTATTACACTGTTCAAACCGTACATAGAAAATTTACAGTTGTAATCGGGGCGATAACTTCGTAAATAAGTTGTTTAAAACTATGGCCACCATCTGAAGAATGTCCGATTTGTTTTATAATTACGTATAAAATTTTTCTGTAGATCTTACAAGAACTATGTACGTTTCTGGCTAAGCGTAAGATAATTTCTGAGTTATCCTGGATTTTCGGCCGACTATACACAATTTCAGACCAAATTTAATATTATTTTTTCTACAGTTCAATTGTTAACAGCTGACATAGTTAGATGGCAATCCAAAGAAGAAGTTAAAGTTTGGTAGGAAAAGTACTACTAAGTCGCTTAAATATAAAATTTAATTACAGCTTAAACGTGATATATCTACTGCAGCATTCCTAAAAGACATTAAGAAAGATTTGTGCAATTTTAAATCATCCTTCCATTTATTTATATTTCCTTAATTGTTCCCAACGAATAAAAGTGTCTCAAAATTGTTGATATACTCCGTAACAATAAAAAGTAGATTATTCAACTATCAAACAAGTTTATCAGGCATCAACTTTGTTAATGACTCCCCACAGAATGTATGCAGTTATCTATACCCAACTAGGTTCGTATGATAGATTGTGTCCCTCGAGAAGACATCAACACTCATCGAAGTTTTCTCATTTATTGATTCAAAAAAAAGAGAGAAAAGAATAGGAGGAGAATTTAAACAATATCTCAACATCATTCGAAATATATCAAAGGAATCTCATTAAAATTTCTCTGGTGGTCTAGCACACGTCCGGTGAATATTAAGAAGAAAAGTTGTAGAAGTTTGTAACAGTGATGAGTATCCTTTCGTGATATAAAGTAGGAAACGCGTGTTGGTCAAACTTTCAATCACCATCTTGGTTCCTTTAATCATCTTTGTTTTCCTATAGGTACAAAAGATCATCAAAGTGATATATCTGACATGGAGTATATTCGTTTCTTTATATATAATAGATGTTTGTGGGAAAATTGGAAACCATTGGAAAAATTGCAACAGTGTTCACGAACATTCGGTGTCTTTCTACTATAAATTGTCTAAAAACGATATACACTATACACGCTATACTTATTGCATGTTTTTGTATTTATGTGGATGGAAAAAATTAGTGTTGAATGTTAAATAGCATGACATCTTTCCATGTGCCTATATATAGATGTGTGTGGTTGCATCTATCGACATGTTCTCTGATGGTCAGAAGAGGAAGAACAAATAAAAGATAAAAGTACAATGTTGCATTAAATAAATCTACTCACCTTGGTTAATGGACAAGCAATGGTTCCCGCCTTTTTGAAGCAGTCTGTCGACGACAACGAATCTTTACAACCACCGCTTCATCTATCCCTCCAGCACGCATGCGCTATGGATGTAGGCAACAGGAAAAATTTAAAAATTGCATTTTTTAAACATCAACACTTTTTTGCGTCTACACAAATACTTAAATAGAATTTTTAATCATAATGCCGACATTGTTAAACCCCGATTATTCGCTTCTTTTTTAAAGCATTTTTTAAAACTTTTAAATTTTCAAAAAAGTAAATTACTAATCGTTTGGTGTGCCAGATTACAAACTAAAGGGGGATTTTTCTTTTGTCATTGGGGAAAAAAGCATCTCTGTGTGGCATGTGCCTTTCAAGAAAGACGCAAAAGAAATTGTTGTAATTTTAATTACGTGCTTCAGAAAGTATTAATTGCTAAGAAAACAAGGAGGAAAAAATATCTGACCATAGAAGATTTATATCTTGTTTTGGTAATAGCAATCTTTCTTCGTCGACATTTCATCTGGCAAGAGAACCCACCCGTCCAAAAAAGGGGGAAAAACAGAAAAAACTTAGCATTTGGTCGGTTATTAAAACAGTTCTTTTTTCTGTTAAAGCAACTTATCGATTCTTTGCAACACAAAATGTTGTCTAAGAAAATTGGGATCAATCATCAGATGTGACAGATTTTCAACCTTTAAAATTATTCTATTCTGACCAAGATATATACTGTGGGACATCAATTGCAATCATTATTAGTTTCCTTTGTATACTTTTGTCAATTCAGAGTGGTGGAAGCAATGAAAATTTTTATAATAAGAAATTTTGTTTTGTCTTTTTTCTTATAACCAGAAGACACAAAAGATTCTCTACTCTGTCAGATATTATTAGTGTTCATGACGTATTGCAATAATCTTTAGCTGATGGTTCCTTCGAGACAAGTAGAAACGATAATCCTTAGAAATTAAACTTACTACTCTCTTTTCGTTGGCCTGGCTGAAAGAATGGTTTTGAATCAAAATATTGGCAGATCACAAACAAAACCTCGAGTGGAATATTGAACAGGAGCGAGACGTTAATCCAAAGATTTGAGTAAATCTATCATTGTATTTCACTTAAAATGTAGAAGAATTATTGATAGTGTCTGCTAGGGTACAAGGATTTATCTCGGTGATAGGTAAAACGGGATAACTGTATCGCACGCTTATACAGTTTAAAATCGTGTTAAACTCCACCGATCAAAAATGCTTTTAAATACTGTTTAAACCATTCAAAAATGCCCATTAATTCCTGTAAGTTGTGTCGCGTCAGCTTTATGAGCAGCGATGAATCTATGCTACATAAATATAATATATATATATCCTGCTAAAGAATGTGCACAGTATAAACATATAATTTTTCTTACCAAGCGTGGAGATAACCCGCCGTCGATCCTTCAAAATCTGGTCACTCGACACCTACCAACCATAGATAGTTCAGCTCTTTCATTAGATTCGATTGGAGCGCAATAAATGTAATTGAAAAGTATATAATTCAAAATAATGCAAAATAACAGATTAAGAGGGATTTAATTTGGAGAAAAAATAATCCGTTCTTTATTTAAGATGCATACAGACTTAGGTCCGGATGGAAGTAATAGTTACTTGTAACACGAAGAAATAAAGGTAAAAAAGCGAAGTAATCTCAGAATTCCGGAAGGATTAAGGTTTGGGATTATGGGAGAGGAAACTAGTTTGTAGAAGTATATAGAGATTTGCCAAAAGGAGGGGAAAGTAAAGCAAACATAGAGTGAAACAATCAAAAAATGTTTACCTAGAAATTGTTTGCCCACTTTGTTTAAAAATGTTTTCAATAATGGTCGAAGCACGAATTTTATAGGGAAAATTCCGATATATTTTGGATCATATTACCACTTTTTGTTGACGTAAACGATTTTTTTCCCTTCTTATATATATATATTCTTTTTTTTTAACCGTAGGCCTAACTGTAAACATAACTTAAAGGCGTCATATACACTAATTCAATCGAAACAATGACGATATTTGGAGAAAAACCCATAACCTAATTAAAATAAAAACTTGTGTACAAAATTAAATCACAGACCATAATTAAATTTTGAAAAGACATTGGTCCACGCTAATAATTAAGCAACTTGTTTATAAATTTCTCATCTATTTTTCCTTCGATTCCGCTTCCAGTAAATTAGTTTCCATCCTCTAATAGTTTCGAATAATGGAAATCTTGCTCAAACCTAAAGGCTTTAAATATCCTTAGTTCATTTTTACATATCAAATTTTTAATCGTGTCTAATAAAATATATCTGCTCTTAAATTTTATCGCGCCTCCGCTGGTAAAATGACCTTTGAACTGTTGCGAAAATTTCGCTTTCGGCTTTTATTATAATTTCGTTTCCCAGTCAATATCCAATAAATATTAGCAATTTTATTAAATTTAATAATAATAATAACACATCCGGGATGCTCCGGAGAGTCGAATGCATTTAATTTAGGCCTAATAGCCCGCATTTCCCTCCCTGTTCCTCGGCTGGCTTATTATTATATGTTGTTGTTGTCGTCGTGGTTGCCTTCTTTGGCTGATTCTTCCTGGATATTCCAAGGGCAAATATAAAGGGGCCGATCGTCGATATTATCGGCTAGCAGACCATCCTTAATCTGACGACGAAAGAACGGCCCTGGAGTAAAAACCTGGCTAAGAAAAGCCGGTGATGTATTCGTTCTTAAATCAGTTAGCAGATGGCGCTGCTAACATCAGCCATATTGAATTTAGTTTAACTTTATGTTTTTTTTCCGCCTTTATCTTTTTACAACTTATTTTTTAAAAACTTATTTCGAATTTAAGGTAATGACTAGAATAATATTTTTTTCCGTCTCTTTAGATATCTAAATCATTTTTGTCGGTTGCCAACCCATTAAAAAACCCGAGCGTAAAAAGTTTATAATGTTTCATCCACTAGAAAATTATAATTTAATTTTATTTATTTACTCATTGTACTTGTATCAATATTTAAATAGGATTATAATTTATTGATTTATCTTATTAAACGTCAGGTTCCAGTATTTACTCAGATAATTAGGATTGACTATGTCTGCTGAGAGGTGTAGATGCCACAGACTCGTATCAGTAGGGATAGAGTTTGGTCGTGTCGTCCATGTGACAGTAATTCCCACTTGATAAACGAATTCGATATTCTCGCATACAATCTTATATTTCTTCTGTTTCCTTTCGTTATTTAATATTTTACGGCGCATCTTCAAATATTTGCATAACAGTATATTTTTTCGGTGGTTGCGCATTTGCATACTCTCACCACTTTTAAAACTCTCTAATAAACTCTCGTACATTTATCTAAGCGGAGTTAACTTCCCTCGCTAGAGACATTGTTTAATCAGAGTAGTTTACCCGCTCCGCCCAGTTCATCATTACTTTTCATGTTCTGTTTTATTGACATATACAGATGGTGTAACTCCGATCGAACAAACACATTTCAAATTTATTCTTAAACATACGAAAAGTTCATCAAATAGGCAATTTCTCTGCATCACCCATGCCTTTCTCGGCTGCAAATTGCCAACTTTCTCTTTGCCTATTTGGGATTTTCGGTGGATGGTATCAGAAATTGGTAAATCAAAAGTGGCTGGAAAAATCTGTTTATAAGACAGCGGAAAATAATAAATAAATGAAGATATTATTTACTTAGAAATGTAACGAATCTATATTAAACGCCATGATCAACGTCCGTTCCCTTCCGTCTGAAGTAAAGTGGGTTCATCCAGCGGAGTGAGAGACAAAATGAATTTTTCAATTAGCCCTTAGCTGGTCAACTTGACGGATGATGTAATTAACATTCCACTCGGGGTTTGCCAAGACCTACTGAGGGAGACGGAAAGAGAAGGGGAAAAAAACGTCTAGACATCGATCTTTAGTCGGGGGAGTAAACAGCCTTCGGGGCTCGTAAAGAGCAGACTCGATATCGAACTCATTGAATAGCCTACTTTATGCCGAGTGATAATAGTTCCCTGTAGTAATTCAATGCTTTTGATGTTTACATCTTTCTACTTTTCTCATTATAAACTTTCATAAATGATTAGCGCTTCGATTTTGAAATACGCCAGTTCAAATCCTCATTCACCTAAGCTAATATTTATACATATTGTTTATACGTCTGGCAGTCCGATGGAGACTTTTTATCGCCACCTTAGTAATACGGTAGTAGTAGTAGTAGTAGTAATAGTAATTGCCTTCCGAAAATGTTCCTATATTAGATTCTAACGAAAAATAGATGGTAATGTAAATATCATAAAGGGGAAGGAGAGCCAACGTATGATGTTGATTGATATCTAAATTACGAAACTTGTTGCCGAATAAATATCAGTTTGGCGAAATTAGTAGATGGTTCGATCACCTAAAGCCTGGATTTGCATATTTATTAAGAATATTCATAAACAGAATCGATTTTTCTCGATTATTATCCCAATTTGATATCCGTCAATGAAGTTAACTTTTCTACGGCCAAGAGAAATATTAAAATAGCAAATTTTGAAAACTTGTCTGGTTTATTTGCCGTATTAAAAGAGGAGGAAAAAACCACAAGTAGACTGGAGATCTAAAACATTTTATGGAGTTGACTCGGTGTAGGCAATCAAGGATGAATGCTACTGGTGATAACAACAAACACTTCCCGTGACAGTTTCGGGGATTGAAGGGGAAATCCTCTTTCGACGTACGTGATAGAAGATGTCATTCTGTCTGTCCCTTTGTAATCTACTGTAGTATCCAGCGCTACCAGATCCTCAACCTCATTACGACCTACAGCCTGACGTCAACACTTACAATAATTGTCGAACATCCCGGATTTTGATACGCTCGGATTAAAACATCCCTTTATAAACACCAACCGCTATAATGATTCGTTTAACAAGCATAAATAGTTAATTACATATAAAATTAAATCCAGACCTAAAGGTGAACGTGTTATAATTATTATATAGTGCAGTTAGCGAATTTATTTTGTTTGGAGATATAAAATTTAATCTTTTATGAGATATCCCCAGAAGATAACGGTTGTCGCAATCATTAAAGAAGTAGATGTAGCATAAATCTAGCAATCAGGAAAAGGATTTTGTGGTGGACGTCCTAGACTCGATACTCCAGACTATGGAATAGGTCCACCGATAATCCACGCGACATATCCCATGGGATAGTACGAATTCCCTAGAGTAGGCGTCAGGTGGTTGAGGCTATCGTTCCATTCATCTTGCGCAGACCTAGTGCATGATGGGAAGAGAGATTTCTCATCTCCAAACCTTTGTGCAATATATACAATTGCATGGAGAACGTCCTGATAATAAATGGTTGTCTATATATTATCACATAGAATAATATGATATAGTTACGCTCTGTTTTTCTTAGTTTTTTTTTTCCATGGAAAGCTGCAAATAAAAGAAATTGTTGTTTAGATCTGTTATTGTCATAATAAATTGATCAAGAAGGTGCCACTATGATGTAGTTTCGGAAAATGACTGTTATTTAATGTCCAAGCTTTGGCCTAACTTTATCTAGTGAGATTCTATCCATATCGAAAGATAACTAATAATTCCAATTCCGTCATCGGTAGCGTTTAGCCCATTGGCAAATCTGATAAACCCAGCATTTTGTTTTGAAAACTTATTTTTAAATTATTCATTTTTTAAATGAAAAATATAAATCTTTAAATTTATCAAAGTTTTCTTCTTAGATTTTAAACCTTCAAATTTTAATAAAATTTGAGCTCCACAGCTCCTTTGGTACAATTCTCGTTAGATGATGGTTTTTCGGGTAAAACCGGAGGAATTTGAGACTTTATAGAAGAATCGAAACTTTTAATTAGCATCTGGAAGCAAATGCGCCATTAACGCTTTTGAAGATAAGCTATTTAGTGGTAGCATACAAAATCTTTTTCTCCGTGGCTAGATTTTCGTCTCATTCTTCGCGACTTTTTTTATGCGCCGTAAATTATATCGATTATACTGAAGATTTTATAGTAAAAATAACTAAAGATAATGATTTCTTCGAAGAGAAAATCCAAATATAAAAAAAATAAGAAAAAAATCATTAAGAAGGATATTTATAAATTTCCAGTTAAAAATATATCGAACACGGAGAAATTTAATCTTGTAGTAATTGCTTTTTTCTTGGTGTTAAATTAACAATAAAAAATAAAAAATATAGATAAGAATTGACCTACAAACTTATTTTTATTGTCTGTTGGCTAACATTAGTTTAAAATGCCTCAAAAATGCCAAAAAAAGCACTATGTGGATGGTTTTATTACCGCAATAAAATAAACCCCGATAAAAAAGAAGTCAAAATCATACAAAATAACTCTCGAAGACCGTATTAGGACAAGAACAAAACAATAGTACAAACCACTTATGAATGACTTTTAATAAAAATGGTTAAAACCATCGTTTATTTTAAATTCTTTGGACCATTTTCAGCCAAATTGGTAAATTACCAAGCCAAAAAAAAAAAAAAAATATTATTTATTAATTTTAACAATTATCTATCGAAAGTTAAATTCCGTTTCCGGCTTTTAAGTAGGAGCGTAATTAGATTTAAAAAATAAGCTAACCTTTAATAAAATATGACGAAAATAAAGTAGAAAGTCTTTTGACAGATTTAATTTTATGCGAATTAGCGCTAGAGAACTGGTTTTTAATCCAATTATAAATTGTGATTTAAAAAATGTTCCGGACAATATTAAATTTTCTTACAAGCATTTTCTCAGAAACAAAATCTGTAAATTGAAGTTTGAATACAAGAACTGAAGTAAGTTTGTATCTATTCGAGTTATTCCAGTCGGTTAGAAAAAACCAAAAAATCGACCGAGAAGTTTCATCTAGATGGTTCCCAACATCACATTTAAGCCATCTTTTTCGAAAGAGAAAAAATATTTTTGTCTACAACTCTAAATTTTATGGGAAATAAAAATATAGATAGGCGGTAATTACTCTTTTATTCAAATATAGAAATAATTGCCGAATTTTAAAAATCTGTTATCGATCCGGAAAAAAAAGTTGATTTGGTTGACGAAACATCCCCTTTTCAATTGGTCATCATCGGGTCTGGATGTAAATCCAATTAAGAATCTTAGGAAAGCTAGGATCGGTATGTCTAAGCGGGAAAGAAGACAATTGACATTTAGTGTAAGTGATCTAATGATAGCGGAGAGTTAATGACCATCCTTGTAAGTTGGAAAATCTAGAGAAATCAATGCTCGAAAGTACACAAACCATGTTTTCTATAAAAATATCCTTGTTTAATATTAAAATGCTCAAACACTTAATAGAGTTAAATAAAAGTCTAGATTTATATTTAACGATTTTTCGAAACAGGTTGAAAATTAAACAGACGGTTATAAATAATCGAGCAGAAAATATTTTCTAAAACTTAAATTTTTCTATCCATTCCATTTTTTATATGAAATTAGTGGAAATAAAGCGGTTTTTTTAATTTTTTTTATCGATATAAATCGTTGACGTCCATAAAAATAAATTCTCCTTATTGTTTGGTATCGGTCCGAGCCAAATATCTGTAGGTTCTGGCTGTAAACCATTCAGTCTGGAACAAATGTTTTAGCGCAGCGGTTTTCGACCTTTTAATAAATGCAAAACTCTTCAAAAATTTCAGTACCACCAACAAAAATATATACAAATAGGAAGTCGAGATGATACACCTACCACTAGTCGTGTCTGTCAGGTTGAGAACCGCTATTTTAGTGGAAAAGTGTTTGTATTTAGATGCCTATATAAATGAAATTATGCAAATTTACATAAAAAGCAAAAAACACTCGGGTTGGGCGTTTCTCTCGAGACTTCGACTCCAACCAACAAATCCGATCGAAAAAGTTTTATGGGTCCGAAGATAAGTTTGAGAGTTCGAACCATTTTAAAAGGTAAGTTTTTCTTTCCGCTTAATGGTCGAGACTGGAAAGGAATAATTAACCAAGTTTCTTCCACCATTACTCTCTACCCAATCGGCCGAGGGAGATATCAAATTTAAAATTGGGATCTAATCTTCAAAACCATTTTTAAATCAAAATTTTTCGTTAGACAGTTTGAATGGATCTTACTCGATGGCACCCATACCATATTGGAAAAGTTTGGTTGTGTACTCGAAAATTTAATAAAAATTTGGCTAAAACAACAATCCGGGTAATAAAGTTTAATAACAGCAATTTTATTTAATAAATCTGTTCTGGTTATACAAATTTCAATCTATATTACATTTATTTCGAAACGTAGACCACAGCTGTAAACTAAAAGGGGCTTTTGGTTTACCAATACAAGTATTAACCAATAATTTTGTTTATTTCTGTAGTTTAAAGTTCGGAATAAAAAATGGTCGAGCCTACTGTTTAATATGAGAAGGAGCGTACAGCGGGAGATTTATATATACAGGATAGAATCTACAGTCTAAGAATTTCACTCATAAATCGTGCACGGATAATAATCTTTTCTATGTGTGCATTAACTGTGAACTACACGCGGCAACAGTATACGCTTACTGACTATGATAAATAAGACCAGTCCCCTAAAACCATAGTATTAGTCTGTTTAAAAATACGCTAAATAAAACTTGGACGTCACTTTTTAACTAATAAATGAATCATCAAAATTTGACTGTGGCCATTTATATACGTATATATATTTTTAAAGCGAGAACTTTGACTGCCAACTAAAATATCTACAACATTTTACTTCTACTTCATTAACATTTCGAAGATTGGTCGGCATTATTTTACGCTTTAAAAACGTATAACGTCGATAAGCTGTTAATAAATGCTTTTTCTATCAACATATTTAGCATAATTTTTTTTCCACTCTTAGCCACCACCTTCCGTTATTAGGTTGTTTCTAACCACGGTTTTAATTTTAACACGGCGTATCGGTCGGGCTATACATTACTTTTTATTCGGCCTTTACCAATAAAATAAGGCGACTAATAGCGCTATAGATGAAAAATAGCCAGTTTAATAGAAAGGTTGGCGGCTATTCTACAGCCATAAAGTTATTAATGGAAATGATTGGAATAAAAAAGTAGAAATTTTCGGGAAAGAAAACTCTATTCCTACCCACTGTTTTCAAAAATGCCTAGGTATTAAAGATTCCGCGGGTCTTCAGTTTTATACGCAGACTAATTCTTCGACCTTAAGGGAGGGCCAAACTAATCTAAAAAGTGTAATGAAATTTTATGATCCGGCAATGGCTCCAAGAATAAACCAGGTTTTCGTTCCGTCGATTGGCTGAGAACCGTTCAGATGTTCGTTCTACCACCACCGCTACTATTTTCACTTTTCTAACCAATCGGAGGATCCAAAGGTGGGTTTAGTTTTTAAGTTTTAACTGGCCCACCAAACTTTATTACATTCTTTTTAATTAATAATTTGGTGGCCGTGGCACTGGTTAAAGATTCGACGTATACTGCCCCAAACAGCCATTCCACCATACAGTTTTTAGGATTAATAAAGCTTAAAAGCTCGGCTGGTGATTTATCACCAGCCTATGAAGGCCTACTGTATTATTTATTCTTATTTTTAAACTATTTCGTAAATTTAACAACAATAATAATAATAAATATTTTTTAAATATAGTATGGAACCGGGTCGATTTTTTAACCCGAAATACAGTATTTACCGAAACATTTACGTCTAGGAAGCTAATTTTTTGTCATTTGGTTGTAAATTCATTTGTAAAATTAATTTAAAAAAAATCTTATTTTTATAAAGTCGATGGAAACCGAGTAGTTATCTCTTTATATATTTATTTATTAAACAATTTTTTTTGGGTCATTTTTATAATTAGCGTAAAAAGCGCTTAAGCTAAATTATTTAAAATAAGTGCGGATCGAAATTATAAATAGAGCTTTTATCCACGGTAAAGTAATTATATTGTAATTAGGGAAATCTTTGGAATGACGGCCACAAGTAGTTTGGAAGATACTGTTTAAATTTCCAGCCGCCGCCATCTTAACGGAAGAGTCTCGGAAATAGAGAAAGTTCCCAAAAATTTCGAAATTCTTTAATATTTGGTTGGGAAAATATTTTACGGACCATAGCAACGGTTTTTCTGTAAAATGGCTGATAAAGCTTACCCCGTAACAACATTATGGCCGTCATATATAAGATTATCCGGAGAGATTGGGTGTACTCCATCATCTGTTTTTGTTTTTCATAAACCGGAATTTTCTGTTAACCAATTTTAAATTGTTACATTTGGTCTGGGCCGGTCCAAAGAATAGCGTACAACCTATACTTTTAATCTGGTTGACGGTATAAATTTCGATATAACAGGCGGTAATCTATCCGATAATACATTTTAGTAGATTAATTACGGTGTTTAGCTGAGGTCATTTTTGCTTTAAAGTTTGTTTGGCTACATCGCCACTTACAATTTACCAAAGAAAAGTTACGGTTAGAGAAACAGCTCTTCTAACTTAAACATTTGACAAATAATTTGTTATTTTTATGGATGTAAGAAAGTTCTACCGGGTAATATTTAGTTTAAAACATCTCCGATAGCTTTTTAAGCTCGATTTTTATTAGCGCCCTAAAACGGTTTTTATTCGGTAAGGCCGACTTTCCTAGGCAAAAGCCTTCGGGCTGTGGGCGGAAAAAGTTGTTCCTCCAATGGAAAGCCCACCTTACCGGCTAAAATTATTATTTCTGTTAGCTTAACAAAAATGGCCTTAAAGGAAGAGAATTTAAACTTTCTCCCGGACAAAAAAAATTACTTAACTGGTAGGAATTTTAAAAGTTATCGAAGATATTTTACCGGCAATAATTTAATTGTTGTCGGGATAATACCAACGGTTAGTGGGTAAAAATCTGGAAAATAAAAATTGGGCTCCCACCACCAGCTACCAGAAACGTCCCGTCGATAAACTATTAAAGGTTTGGGAAATATATAAGTTAAAAAATGAAGCTATCCAATTATTTTGAGCTGCTGCGGATTTGTTTGCCAGGCATTAAAACAACTATAAACCGTAGCAAATTAATTCTAATGTATGGCGCTTACAATAAATATTACATTCTAAAATATAAATCTTTTAATAACTGACACATTATTATTAAATTACTGTACCTAACGACCTTCGAACCGACACCTAGCAGTTCATACAAAAATATTGGACAATTTACTCCGAGACGTAACTTTTTCTCACCCACTGATTATATAGTCTTCGAATATTTAACAACTTTTTGAAATATTCTTCCCAGTTTGCTTCTTATTTTAATCTATTCGAATTTTCGATAATTATTTTCCTAGACTTAATATCCTCTTTATATACTAACAGGGTCTAGTTGGTTGTGAAAACGACTCTTTTAGATGGAACTTAAAAGAGTCCCGTCCCATACAAAAAACCACAATTCCAAACAAAAAATAATAATAATTAATTCAGACCAAATCCCCATTTATAATTCTATTACATATAAACAATTAACTCGACCGAAAATGAAGTATAATTAGATTTTTCTAGCAATTTATAGCTATATAATTCATTTTACTTTAAAATATAGGTCTATTAATTTATCGATTGGTCAATTTTAAGTCTAATATAAAAGTAGTAAGGTACGATGTCTAAAGCGGATGGTAAAACTTATTTGATGGTTGTTAAATAAAATTTTTATCTATAAAATAACAGCCATAAAAATTTGGTAAGAAATATTTTTGGTACAGTACACAGCGGTGTAAACTGCCTAAATCCTCTAAGTGTTCGAAAGTTACCGAGTAAGATTCCAGATATGAATCTAAGATGATTTTTACACAAATCACAGCCACTTAATTTTTCTTCGGTGACACAAATGTAGAAGAATTTAAAAATTATGACCTATACGCACCAACACCACTGAATAATGGCGTCTTTTTCCACTTATAAAAACAGACTTTAAAAAAAGAAAAATATGCGTGATAAGCGAAACAACTTCTATATGTTTCTTATTACCTACATAAACATGGCCACCATGCGCTGGGTATAATCTGTGGTTGACCATCGGAGTGGGTTACTGTGGCCACCTCGCAGCGGGTAGGGGTTATCCTTTATAAGAGAAGAAAAATAAAGAACACCTGTAGCGTGGGGATGCGTTAATTTGTCGTTTGTGATCTTTCTTCTCTTTCAAATTCGATTAGTCCTATCTAGTAACGCCAGGTGGAAGTGACAAGCCGATATTTAGTATCAAACTAGCAAAGTTATGTTTTTGTCACGATTGAATTTATTTTTACAACTAATGATCTTGTTTTGATAAACGATATTGTGTTTAAGTAATTTTCGAACGATATAAAAATGGGATGTGCCTTATACCCTCCTTTGTTATTGATAATAAATGATAAGTTTAGAAGTATCCAGAAATCCTTAATACTTTAAGGTGTAATATATTATTATTATTTTTTATATAAATTTCCATTCTTGGCTGATTATCCAAAGAGAAGGAGGAGGGGGAAACAGATATTTTAATTTTCTTTGGTTAAAGAGGCGATATTTTATAGAAATTTTTCCATCGATAAAAGGTTAGGAATTCTCAGTTATTTTGCACATCTGGAAACGCTATTACAAAAGTTTTAACTGATAAAAATGGTGCGAAATTTTAATTCTTTGTGAATAAGTTGCCGTTTGAGATTAAAGGAATCATAAATGAGATAATTAAATTTTAACAAGTCATTATATTTTGACTGATCTCTGCATACATCTGGTAATTGTGTAGTATTGGCTCATTTCACTCCATTAATAGTCACTCAGATGTTAGATCGTTTAAGTAACGGTTTCAGGCTATTAATTGTAATTAGACAATTTTATTTAATCTTACATAACTTTGTATAATCACGTGTAAGTCCGACATAAGTGAACATTAAATTTTATAACGAGATATCCATTAGTAAGGTTGATAAATGAAAGAAGAAAGTAGGCCTAAATATGGGTTATTACTGTAGTAGCGTATTGGGTCTGAAGAGAAAGATTGGAAGAGTTTTAGAAAGTCTATTTGAATTTAAATAGAGCCATCGAAGTAAAAATAAGGTTAGGCCTTGGCTAAAATGCTTTTTCGATGACTGACACTATTTTATGGTCGTTATAGGCAAATAATTCCTTTATAAATTGGATAAAAATAGTTGTTAACTACGATTAAATAAATGGAGAGCGCTATCTTTATTTTCGAGTTGCATCAACCTTTAAATCGATTTAAATCCGAGGAAACGGATTCCAATCTAGTTAACAAATGATCCGGATGGTGAATTGTTAATCCTATTCGATAGAATTTGCAAATCTGTTCCAGCGTTTAGCATCCATTTAGACTTCTAGCGTACTGTGCAGCATCTACAGGAACGCCCAAGACCAAGAGGAGAGCTTAAATTTGCAAAACAGAAGTTTATCAAGGAGTTTTCTCACGTGAGAGTTACTCATTGCTACCAGGTGCAGTAATGGGGAAAGCAGAAGTCAGCTACTTTGCAGACATTTACAGGTAAATTAGTCAACTTTTCCTACCTGACAGGTGGATAGCTTTAGTTAAGGTCACAGATATTTCTTTTAGAAAATGACAACGGAGTGGAACATTTTGTTAAGCTAATGAAACTTTGTTGATGGAAGTATAAAAGAGGAAAAAAATATGCGAATTGCAAACATCTGTCCATACATATAAAAGTAATGTCTTTTTCTAGCAATTGTTTTCTTATAATTATCATTAGCTAATATTGCAGACATGTTTTTCATTTACTTCCTATGACAAACGTTTTATTTAAGTATTAATTAGACTTTATGCTATTCCAGATAAAGATTTTTATTTCTTCTTAATAAAAATTATTTTTAATTATGATATCGAATTTTGTTCTGATAGAAGTCTTTTTAAAACAAACAATATCGAGATTCTAAAGATCGATTCTTAATTTCTTCCTTTTTTAAAAGTAATTTTTCCAAATCGTTCTTAAGGAACTTATTCCGATCAACAAGTTCTGTTGATCGTGATAAACTTCTATATGTAGGCTGGCGCCGTGATCTAGATTTTTCACAAATGTCATCACGCTCAAAGTCCATCAGCAAACTCTCGTTAATTAAACCCAGTGATTGTTACAAAGTAAGCAATACAACATGAGTGTATTTATCGTGAGAATAAACCATTGGCACAACCTCATAATCAAACACGCAACACTCGGTATTACTTTGCCATCTCTGACAACCATTTAGACAGAATTATCTTATTTGAAAGTAAAGTTTTCTTATTTATTTTAACCATTAAGCATCTGGTAAACGATATTTAGCCAACGTTATTAATTGCTTAAATCACACACCAAAGATTTGTTTAAAAACAGATAACCAAACTGGCCATTTTTATCATCTAGGATGAGCACTGGCTTCCAAATGACTGTATTATGCAAAAAGAAAGAAAAAAATAAATTCGACAAACACCATACCACAGAATTGGCCTGGTTTTCGACAACAACTTTTGTCAGTCGATCAGTATTCGATTAACTCTTAGTCTGAAGATGTTCGGTTTGGCGGAGAAGAGGGGGCGAAAGAAGAAAAAGAAAAATTCACCAGCCATATGAACAATCGATCCGGAAATAGTAATGCCTTCCGTACAAAAATCCATTGGGATTTGAGGGTAAAGTTGATTTTAGGAAAAAAATGTGTGACGTCAGTCGGGCGCCATTTTGGAACTATAACCTACCATTAAATCGAAACAATGGTGATGGATTATATTTTCACACATATCGAGTCGAAAATACCAATCGTTATCTTCAACTTTGAAATGAAAACAGTTTTCCATATTTCCTTCCTCTGGAAATGGAAAATAGACCCGTTAAAAATAGAATAGTCGTATACGAACTTTAATTGATTCCAAACGCTTTTTGGCATTTGTATAATTTCTTATGGCCAGCACGTAGTTAGGGAGAATGTTGGGCATTATCCCAAACACCCAAACTTATTCTCTGCTAAATACTTGTCACCGGATAAATAATGGATGCTCCATTTTTTCTTAGGCCATAAGCCTTATTTTGGTTAACCGCCACTTTTAAAAAATAATATATTTATATTTTCTACCGTTGGTATAAATGTTAACGAATCAAATTTTACTTTTCCCACATTCTTTCTTAAAATATTTCGGTATGTAAGGTGCAATCTACTTTTTAGAAATCGTATTAATTAAGGAAGAATTTATACAAAAAGTAGGAATTTCTATCCAGGCAACCTTACGTGAAAGACTCGAAGTAATAATCAGAATTGTTCAAAATTAGTACAATCAGAAAAATCTGGACATGAAATGGAATCGAATAAGGAATCCATTTTGTGAATGGAACTAGAAGAAGCAACTATGTGGCGAATTCCAAGCCATATAGATTCGGTGTATGGCGTTCTTTTGTAAAGCATTCCTAAGCATCTAGTCAAAATGTTGTGTGGCGAGTTACCATTCCTTTACAGTTGTTCAATTTGAATAAAGAAATACTTGAAGAAAACCTCGATTCATGTTCAACTTTCAATTTTGCTTAATATATACATATACACCAACTTTCTTCTGACTTCTTTTAGAAATTGCTGCTTTATATATAAAAGAAAAAAACAAAATCAAAACAATGCTTGCAAATATGTTAAAATATTCAACAGGAAGTTTATATATATAGTAAAATAAAATTTATAACAATAAAAAAATTCAGTGTTAAATATTCATTCTGCAAAGCATTATTGAGAGATAAGGACGTTTAAATTTTTATATCTATAAAAAGAAGAAAAGGAAAAAAATGTTCTCATAACTTGGAATTTATTATAAAAGAATCGTAATATTATGTAGCATGATTGAATATTACTTGCCTTCAAAAGATGTTTAGAATTTGAATTCTATAATTGTACGTGACTGGAACTCCTTCAAATACTTGCACACTTCAACGCTTTAAGAATCTCAATATCCTTCCCAGTCGGCTACAACTTTCACCGCTTGAGGGCAACACTGTATAGAGACGCATGGAAAAAATCCCAAGAAATGCCATAATTTGGACATTTAAATCATTTTTTGTAAAAATCTTTTTTTGGGGGATAAATAGATTTTTCTTTCTTTATTCCTCTTTTATGTCTCGCTCTTTTTTTTTAACTTTCGAATATTTTCTTCTTTTATCGGCCATCCGTGCCAGCATTTAAAAGAATAATTAACCGAGTGATTTATCAAGGTTTTATCAAAGAAAGATGGAAAAAACATTTGGAGAAAGCGCATTTCTGGGCCAGTAAATAAAGGAAGGACGAAAACCTGTAGATATAGGCGGAATAAAAGCCGAGATGTTTTTTCCTCCCTCTGTGGTCGGAATATTGGTAAATAAGCCAGCTGGAGGTCTTAAAAATCGAAATTCCTGATTGTAGCAGTAAAAACATTTAAATAGTATAAGCGAAACGTAGAAGATAGGAAGACGACCAGGTTGACAGTGTGCGTGTGAGAAAGTTTATAATTTGACATATCACAGTGATGTATTAGTGTGGCCCGATATTACTCTGTTAGTCTTCGATGATACGCATTGAAAAAATATAATTCTGCTTGTATACCAAGCACTAATGAGAATATTATGACGCCCACATCGTTAATCTTCATGTAGTACGACCATATTTGAATGATAAACATTCCAAGTAATTAATATAGTTGTGCGAAAAATCTTATTTGATACACGTCAAAATTTTCTTTTTTGATTCTAAACTTGTTTGACAGCCGAGTTATAAGAAAATTATTAATTATTTATTAGTCATTACCTTAAATTTCTCTGAACACTTTTTCCAACCACTTTTAAATTTTTATCAGAATTATTAGCCATTTTATCTTTAAAACCCATCCCGCGCCCATTTAATTATTTAATAATTTTATTCTTCAAATATTTACCTTTTTTCTTCCTTTAGTAAAACGGATCAGAGCGAAAAATGACGATATATATTAAAATATGTTAATAAAAACCTCTTTAATAGTTTATAATTTATAAAATGCAATAACAATTTTACGATATGCGTAACATAATAGCGCATTTTATCGCTGGAGGTAAGTGATTACAAATTACACTTAAAAGTAAAAATGCCTGGAAGCTGCAAAAAATAAGGAAGAAGAAAAAAAGAGCCAAGAAGATACTCTTTAATTCCTCGCCATTATTCAAATAGGTGAGATAAAAGAAAATAGCTGAACGCTTAAGAACCATATTGCCATTAAGAACATGGCCAAGGGTGATATTACGAAGGTCCCGATAAAATGGTAAAAGTTGGCTTATTTCAGATAAAAATCCTTATTAGAGTCTTCTTTAATATTTAAGCAATTATAACAACTGCCAACCGATGGAAGAAAAAAGAGAAATTCGATCTAAAGTAAAGTCTAGAGTTATTCAACAGTTGGATGTCTTCCAACGGTTCTGAAGGAAAAGAATTGCAACAACTTCATCTGGTGTTAGAAGTACGATAAATTGATTCCTATAGCAGAAATACCGTGTGGGACGGGAAGAAAGACCTTTACCTGTTGTATAGATTTATCTCCGAACTCGAAGAAAGAAAAAAAAATTTCGTATTTGTCGAAAGAATTATTAAAAATAAAAAAGAGCAATAATAATAATAATTAAAATGTATTCATTCTTATCTTATCTATTTTCCAATTAATTCTTTGCTTCTAGAAATCTGCAAAGGTGACAATTAACTTTAAACATATTATTCATTCAAAATAATCAGCATTAATTGATAAGGGCATTGGAAACCTTATAACAAAAACTAGGTTTCCTTTTCTTTTTCTAATTAGAACTCCTTTAAACCATTTCCCTGGATGACAAGAAGAAGTCTTTTGATGAACAATTCCCAATAGACGTTTGGTTTAAGAGGAATAGTGAGTTTAATTACATCGACTCTTACCCAAGGCGACTGAATTTCTGTCAACTGGAGACCTTTGTAACCTTTGGCTTTTTTCCACTAGTTAAGGCCGGGATATAAATTAAACTTTTAACGGCCCAAGACGCATTAATCCTACCAGTCTGTACCCAATGATTAGTGTAATCTGCCATGGTTAATAGGAGCCTGACTCGACTAATATTTTATCACTTCTAAGAGCCACTGCAGATTTTAACGTCGACATATATTACTTTCATATTATATATAGAAGAGAAATAATCATTTTTAAAAATTTTATTAAAATTTTAACTCCGTTCGATATCAATTTTTAATTAAAACTTTTTATAGTCACTCAACTGTTGTTGCCGTTATTATTATTACTATTATTATTTGATTTTCAAGAAAATTATTGGTGTAGGAAGCGAATAACTTTGTAATCAAAGAACATTCAGTGGCAAGCTCGCGCTCCTGACCGTTTTCCCGGTGGAATATATGAGTGTGATACAGCGGGGCTTACAATGTTACGGATCATTATACATAGCTGACATTACGATGGGTAGAACTACACCGTCATCATCATCTTTATCACTACCAAGTTTTGGATATCTGTGATATTTGGCGATGAAAGACATTACACAGTAGAGGTTTGGTGTTGCGAGCAGCCAGGCGTTAAGGTTTCATTAATCTCAAAGGTAGAAAGGAGTGAGGGGCATAGAGAACATCAGGTCTCACAGAGAACGTAAACACTGCTATCTTTCTGTACGTTCCCGCTGTACCTTCGCTCCTTTTTGACTGGAAATATGATGTTCACCTGTGGATTCGGCTCAAGATGTTTTATGCTCTTTTGCTTGGTTTATTTGATGTTTAAAGTTCGGTCAGATTTTATTTTAATGTTGTTTATATAGATTTTTATGCTGATATAAAATGATTAGGCATCGGGGGAATGCAAGACAGTTTCGTATCCGAAGCCGAGACAAAATTAAGTTAGGAAAAAAACACTTGGTGCTGATTTAAATTTATAATGAATCTAATGTCTTAGGCGGGCGAGTAGATGTAGCGGGTTTATTTACTGCTCCAAATATGTTTAAAATTAAGATCAAAGTCAAACTCGAAACGTAAGTTTAATAAAATTATTTGGGATAAAAAAAAGAAGAAGAAATATTTCTCGGTGCGGAAATTTGATTGTGTAAAAACTGCCGACCTGTTTAATTCATAAATAGGTAAAAAATGTAATTTGTTTTTAAATAAACCAATTGTAGCTAGCAGAGGAAATAAATGAAATTTTAATCATAAATATTTAAGCCATTTTGTCAATTTATTATATTTTGGCGAAAAAATTCGGGATGTAACAATGCGATTTTCCTTTTCTCAACGGACGATTTTCTTGCAATGTACAGATCAGCTCTTTCGATAAAGCCTCTTTGAAATATCCCCAAGAGAAATCATGTCCAAAAGCTTTTACACACTTAAGGCAATTATCCTCAAGAATCGAAGATTATCTTGAGAGAATAAAATTTTTGTTTCGAATCATTCTAAACATTCCTTAAATGCTCTAATACATTGATATCCAATCTTTTGGTGAATCGCGCTGCTAATCCTCTTAATCTCTCTTTATCCTTCCTGTACATTAATTGTTGTTAACATGCCAAGGAATATTAATGAGTCGGATTTAAACGCCATGTTCCTACACGCTTGATTTCTTGCGGATTAAAACATCATGGTGTAGTAAGTGCAGAAGCAAATCGGAAATGGGTTATTTCCGGAAAATCATTTTACTCTTCAATAATTTAAATAATTCTACGGGAAAATTTTCCATTGGACAGATTTATCAGGCCGATGACCATACACTTCTTCCCCATACAAAAACGCGCAGTTGACCACCGATTTTTTTTTCTGCGCTTCTAACTGGCAGGCTTTTATTTATGGCTAGAAACAGTTTGGTGGTATAAATTTTCCATAGACAAGTCGAGTAACATAAAACGTTGCTTTTTTGCCAAATTAGCGTAAAGGCAGTCCAGTCAGTTGACCAATCGTGTTAGGAAAATACTGGAATGCTTTACTTAAAAACAAGTACAACAAATCAGAAATGAGTCCCACTTCAACATTCTAAACCATCTTAGCGGAAACAGTAGCTGTAGGAGAAGCGCGGGTAATCCTACGTAAGCCGATGCTAGGCGTCGCTTTCCTTGATTACTTCTAAGGCAACAGGTCTCTGTGGGATTGCCCATTATCTTTTATCTTCATTTAATTGAAATATTATCTCGCTGTGGAGAGACATGTAATCTAGTTATATTAGTTTCTTCAGCCACCACCCAGCGGGGGTAGCGCTACAACCAAGAACTCCTGCTGAGTTGCAGATAAAAGAACGTCTGACAAAACAAAAGTGCTCTATTCTTTTCACGTTCGCTTCTTTGTACTAACTGCTAGTTAACTTGCCTTGTGGTTCGTAATTAGGCCAGAACGAAATTCTTTCAATTGACCATTTCTTTTACTTAACTTCTGATGGATACTATTATGTAATACCCACTGATATAGACTCCCAGTTTACTCGCCTGTACAAATCCAAAAAAAAGAGGATAAACGATTAAAAGTCATCTTTCTGTTGTGTTAATAAGAATGAAACTTATCGTTTGTTGTTTCGCTTTCATTAGATAAAAGCGATTTACTTCGCCAACTTTCCAACAAAATGGTCTTGTGATTCACTCTACTAGGGTAACAAATATGTCCCGTGGGTCACTGTGCACGCAGTATGATGACTGTTGACTTATATGTTTATCTTTCCAGTTCTTTATCCTCAACAGAACAAGTTATTATCAACTTGGGGTAGTTATAAGCAGTAAAATAACCATTCCTTCCTGGAAATCCGACCATCAAACTTTTAAATTCCGTTCCGGTAAAGAAACGGATCAAAAACTTTTATTAAAAAAATATACAAATCGAAAATTTCCTTCTCTTTCAATATTAATAAAAATGTATTTGATATTTTGACACTTTCAACTCGCTAAGCTAAGGTGGTTTTTTTTATCTATTTAATTTTAAAAAATAAGAGTAATAAATTTATCATATATATAAATTTTTTTTCTATATGTTTGTAAAATTAGCTTAATTATATTTAATCGGAAAAGCAACAAATTGAAAATCTTTTTAATATCTTAATTAAAATTAATCGTCTTATTAATTAAGTGGAGAGAAGATAAATAGCTAAAACCAAGAAAATACAGTTTAATTGTGGCAGTGTTGCAGTAAATATTCGTGTATTAATCACCAGTAGCAGGCAAAACAACAATCAATCCTGATATGGTATTTATGCTGTTCGGCATCAGCAGATTTATTCTTATAACAGTAGATGGCGAGAAACACGTTTGCAAAAATAAAAATAATACATTATAAGTAATCATCGATGCGGAAAGTATGATAGAAACTCCCTTTTTTTAAATGGGAAAAACTAGCGTTATTATAGAGAAGAGTCGTAAAGATATCGGTATTATTCTTCCCATAAAAATGAAGCTGGGAAGAAAAAAAGAAGAGAGGGATAATTATTTACGGTGGTAATAATAATTACCTATATAAGCAAGAAAATCTGGGAGAAATAACTCAAGACAGGATTAAACTAGCGAATCTTGTTGACAGCTAACGCCATACCTCATGAGACTCATACAACACATTCGCATACGTTAGAAATTTTAGAGGTTGACAGGTAAATGTAAAACCGACATCGACTGTAGTAATTACAGGTAATATGTTGTAAGCTTTAAGAGAAATGATGCGTAACACGTAGCAGTAACGATTAAGTGATACAAATGCATCACAGTTACCGATTAAAGCGTTGTAATCTAGCTTGTCTTCTTGAGATTAAGACCGTCTTGCCTTACCACCATTCGAATATCGTATGAATAACGCCCACATACGAATGTGCCGCACAATTATTAAATACGCATTCGTACAAAAGTATTTTTTCCCCTTGGCTATTTTTATGTTTGTCCTGAATGGAAAAAAAATTTATTTAGTTGCGTGTTGGAATTTTTTTTCTTTCTTGTTTTTCCCATTATAGAAAATGGTGTTTTTTGAAGTTTGCCCGTTTTATGACTGATGCTGACATTTTTTATTGATTTATAATATTTTTGAGATGAGCTGGTGACAGATTTAACCAATAGTTATAGCAATGATTAAGTTTTTCTAGAATTTTGAAATATTTTAAGTTTATCTCATTTTTAAAGAACTGAAACTTTTTAAATTAAAACTTTAGACATTGTAACTGGCTATTATAACAATCGAGCCAATTTATTGTTACGTCACAAGTTATTTAAAACGACAACAATTAAAAATTTGTTTCGAATGTCGACTCGAAATATTTTAAAGCTTACAACTATTAAACCAAACTAAAAATATTAATTACTAAACTGGACATATTTTTGTTTAACGACTATAATACTTTAGTCAGCTTTCATAGCAGTTGTTCTAACAACTCAATTATGTCGACTGTTATGACTATTAAAAGAGAAGACGGTTACAAACCATTTACATAATTGATACTTTTATCACTAAATTAATATAGATACATCGATGTCTATACTTCATTATCATAATATTGATTCCCATGTTAATATATGGCAAAATTCTCTTCTCTAGCCGATTTAATTAATATTAATAGGGAGATGCCGAATGACTGGCATAGGTTTGACTATGAGGAAAGTTTAGATTTTTATAAAAATGAAAATTCTAACATATGGAGCTCGTCCGCATTTTTATTACTAGAGATACTAAAATAAACACCTTGGCCGCAATGTTTAACGCTCTAACGGTTTCAAATAGGTTATCATCATATATAGTTAATTAATGTGCAGTTCAAGGTGGATATGAGCTTACATTTTTTATCATCCATTGTTCTTTTTCAAATTTTATTCATGAGGAAAAAAATTAATAGACGCTTTCATTGTTAAAAATGATAAAAATGAAACTTAAACTAAACTGTATGTAAGTCATTGTTTGAATTTCTTGCTGGTATATAGTATTATTGTCAAAGTTTAGCTACCGTGACGCGAATAAGATCATTGTAGGAGTAAATGTTTAGAAAACTTTGCTTTGAATTTTCTGACGGCTTTAGATTAATTGCTTTACCAAACATTCCTAGCACATTTTGCTCGAATATTACTTAATGATGGCAGTTTTAGCCACACCGCAACATTCGTCTTTATTATTTATCTGCCGTTTCTTTTACATAATGCTATCTGCTATAATGCCCAGAGTTTTTTTCATTTTATAAATTTGTTTAGCGAAAATATATATATGCCATTTTTAATTACTTGATAAACTCTGCTTACCATGACTTGTGACGATAATGCTCTACCATTGTACACGTTTGTTGGAAATTAACTGCCATTCAACCTGGCAATAAGATAGTGAAGCGTAACTAAAATCCTTAATTTTTAACTGGTCGAAATAACACGGTGTCTTTAAATATCGATCTCTCTGCCCCACAACTTTTTACTTAACTTAAAGATAGATTTTAGATACTAAAATCCAGATATATACAAATTAAATGATAAAAAATCCTGAATGTGAAAACAACCCAAGGGTAAATAAATAAATAAAAATTTTGTTTTTCTTATAAACGTAATAAACACAGAAGGGGGGAATGGAAAGTTTCGGATGTATCGCTAAATGCGATTTATATTATTCAATCAGGGAGGGGGTTGAGTGAATACAGGTAGACTCAGCTTTGTAGATGAGACGTGCTTGATAGCTAGACTGTTGCTCTGCCTGCAAGCGATGGGAGCATTCAGCCGTGCGTGGGATCGTAGATGTAGACAACAGAGGTTTCCTTCATTGTGCGCTAAATTAACAAAACATGGTCCAGCGGATTCGACAATTACATGCAAATGCATTTCCCCCGCTGTCTACCGGCTCGGTACTCTGACTCATCTTTGAAGTTTTCTTTCATTGCTCGATTAATGGTTTATCTCTGCAAACTATATTTATTCGACACCTTTAAATACTCATAACTAAGTAAATTAATCTCGGATGTGTTATTGAGAGATCATATATAAGATCTCTCAATAATATATATATTATAGAGATCATATATATAAAAATCACTCTCTCTATATATATATATATATATAGAGAGAGAGAGAGAGAGATCTATTCAGTCTATCTACCAATCTGCAATGGACAGTACAAATTGGCCGGGCGTCGCTTCTCCAATCTTTCTATTGTCAATAGAAAAGCTGGCCAGGCTAGCTTTAAGTTGCAGACTCAAAGAAGTGATCTGTCAAAGCCACTCTCGCTGGTAATTCCGGCCACAGGAGTAGAAAGCACTATAATCACATTTTCTCTCCTGTTACATAAAGTGTCCTAGATTTTTGTTTTTTAACTTTGAAACCGTCGTTGGTTGATTAATAAATTGAAAAAATGCTTATTTTTTAAATCACTACCTTGATATCCTAACTGGGATAACTACATTGTTATCCTTAACTCGAAAATTTAAGAGTGAGGGACGGTGATAAATGACGAGGGGTGATGCATTCGCTGTAGACAGATGTGTCGTGACACTAAGCACGATTTACAGGGGCTATAGGGAGAAATTGTAACATTCACTGACAATTGATGCCGTATCGAAATGCTGGCACGCGTGTGATAACACCAAGTGTGTAATTATAAGCATATGCAAATGTACGTGCGTTTCCGCAAACATGTGTAGGAGAGCAGTTTAAAGTGCTATAATAAAGGTTAAGACTGTGCCAGTAACTGTTAACGGATGGACGGGACAATGAAAGGAATGACAACATGGCTTACAAATGATAGAATATAATGAAATTTAAACATCTCCAATGAAATACGCCTCCAACGTATATTCAAGGCAAATTTAATGAATTATAAAACAGACCTCATGACGCACTATCTCTTTTCACTCTCCAAACATGACGGAAATGCTGATAAGCTTTTAGAGTGAAGAAGTGTATGCATATACCGTCGAGACATTGTTGATGTTCATTTTCCATTAAGATCCAATATTTGTTTTCTCCTGGTTGAAAAATTGATTGTTTTTTTACTATTCTTATAATTTCCGATTGGAGTAAAATGTCCAAATTCTGAAAAAAAATCAATGTTTTCCCTTTATTTATAAGAGTACAAACGAAAATAAAAAATAGGAAAGTTTGACCTGATAGAAGATGTTCACTGGATTCTGCAATTTTCGAACAAATCAAGATGATGCATCTCATTTTAAAATGGTTATATTAAAAACATATTGGCCAGCGTCGTTTCATTGGAAATATTAAACCGCAAACAGACGGGTATTATCACGAAAGTCTGTCTAGTTTAGTGACATGTTCCTTGACATCATTTTAAGTACTTTAAAGATATGCACCACAGCATTACCCGTCTGCGTGGTTCTGATAACACACGTTCCGTCGCTAACTTAATAGCTATGGAGAATTGAAGCCGTAATGCTAAAAGAATTTTGACAGTATTCAGCCGAGATGTTTCATTGAGGTATTAATTATACATTCTTCTAAGAATAAATACGTCCAGAGCATAGTTCGTAGCCTAAGGTGATCACATCTGCAACTTTCTCTACTCGAAATTTGCTAGTTATGCAGATGCATCGGCAACAATTTTATCCTTTAAATTTTTGTAAATTTGTATGGCAATAAATATATTTGGTTGTGATTTTTCGCTACAGTGCCATAAATAATACATTGGACAATCAATTTCTAACTCTGGAATATCTTAGCATAATTGTATTTGATCCTTTTAAATATTAATACACCCGCCACCAACTTTTAAAAATATTTAAAAAAATAAAAAATTGAATTTATTTCCCCCCAATTAATTATCCTTAATATTTGGAGAATACGTATTCTTCTTACCCCCTAACTGCGGGCTGTCCGAGACGATTATAATTAATTTAAAATTAGACGTTCATTCATATGCATCGTATCTGCTATTTGAAATATTTCCAGATTATTCATTTATTATTCTAGATTATCTAAAGCGGCAGCGCAGCCACATTTTAACTGAATGAATATTCTCTCATCAGCAAGCATAACCCGTTTCCTTATTGAAAAGAAGAGCAACTCGGTTTTCATTGTGTTCGTTTTTACATAATCGTTCTTTGAAGCACATCATCTGAATTTCGACATAGCCAGCCGTGAAATGGCCCATGTAGACAATCACTTCTTACATCCTGGAAATCTTCCCAACTCCGTCTAAGCTATATAATGAAGTTAAATTCACAACGTGAAAATTTAATGTACCAACCTATTAGCATATTAAGTGGTGTATAATGTTGTGGCCAGTCTGGACCTTATCTTTCGATACTTTTAGCACCACCATCTTTATTTTTTTAATTAATTGATCGAGTTTTATGTATTTTTAAAAATATTTCTAAACTTCTCCAAGAATAGATAATTAATTTTTCTTTCTTTTTTCTCTCCCACTAGACTTAAATTGAAGGGAGGAAATATATTCTATATAATAAAAATGTTATCAAATTCGCTTTCTATGCCATTGGAACAAATCTGTTGCCACACTTTAATCCAAAAGTGAAACATCTTGTGTCTTGGAGAATTTGACCATCCTCTAACACTAAATTGCTACGTTTAATCCATATTATAGTTCTAATAGATTTAAAAGATTATTTTTTGATATTTCAAACGACGTGTTAAGCTAGATATCTCAGCTCAAGTTCAGATTTAGATTTATGGTGAAGCGTACAAACAATACTTTTACTCAACATCTAAATCAGATTTTGAGAAATACGTATATATAGAAACAGTGATCTTAATAATATTTGATACAAATATAAATATTTTGCGCTTCTTTCATTTTTTCCTGTCTTTAAAATCAGAATTTAAATAAAAATATCGATGGAATAAAAGTCTTATAATTATGACGCGTGTGTCCGGGTAACAGTTTGTATGTTTGCCTGGGTAATTAATTATTGAATAAATCTATTTAAAATTTCATTTCACGTATTCAATAAATCATTGGATCAATTTTTATTAGATTTTTCTTTCACTATAAATATTTTAACAGGATTGGCTACCTATTGTCGACCCACTTTAAAATATTACTGCATAAATTTTGCTGGTAAGGTTGGAGTTAAGTACTGGGATGAAAATTAAGGTAATTGTTTATTCTAAAAAAGTATGTATATGGCGAACAAAGATTTCAATCCGGAAAATTTAAATCTGATAATACTTGACGTTGCCGCAATTATAATAAAATGTTTATTATATTCTATAGGGAAGTTATAACAAAAACTACTCCAGAGGATTACCTATAAAATATATCTTCATCGAAGATTTTCAGCCAAAGAAACGGTTTACAGTTTGGTTAAATAATTACCAGATTATTGTGGTACAGAAATAGTAAAATTTGACTACCAAACAATTATAAAGTCAAGGCACAAGTTTAAAAAAATATCGAAGATGCGATAAAATTAAACCGTTTTATTCTGGTCGTAATCCAATCCGATTAAAAATAATAAAGACGACTACTTAAGTAAGCAGACCAATGCTCAGTTAAAATAGAAATATTGTAGAGAGATCAATTTAGAAAACAATTATAAATATTCAACGTATTAGAGAAGAGATTGCTTCATAAAGAACCCTCTAGCCATCTTAAATCCTCTAGTCCTCTTAAAGTAAGACACTGATTAAGAATTGATTATGATAAATCCTCTATTCATAAGGTTCTGCAACTATCTCTGCTGGTTATAAATTTCTCTCCTTTCAATAAATCAAGCAAAATATTCCCTGGTAATTTTTGCAGTGGATGAATAACTCCGACACATATTATAAATATTAACTTTTAACATCGATTTTCATTTATTATTATTTCCCTTATCTTCGGGTGTAAACATAATTATTCATGGTGAATATTTCGCCCATTTCTAGATACCAATGCCAGTTTATATCATTGCCTGTAAAGAATTTCTATTTAATTTTTCATCAGTTAACTGTATTTAGAACTTTGTCAATTTTTTAATTGGATTTCTTTTTCATTTTTATACTAATTTTTAATCCAAGTTTCCAGTAAATTTTATTTAATAGCTATTAAAATATATATAACTTTGCACATCTAATGATAGATAACAAATTATTGGCTTTACATAACAGTTAATAAAGAACAATTTTTAAAATATGATAATATAAAAGGCATTTTTGCCAACAGATTCAGTTAAAGTAATAATCATCATCACCGTACAGATCCAAATAATTTTATTAACCGGTACACAAAATTTAAATTCAATCTGCAGTTAAATATATAGATAATAATAACTTTGTACCAAGTTATTAGCAATTTCCTCTAACGGTTTCGATATACATTGTATAGAAATTATTCTGTTTAGAATAATCAAAATGAATAATTTATATTCATAACACATATCTGTATAAACTAGTTGCACTACGGCTCATTAGTTTCTCTGCATTGAATTCAGTTCTGCCCAACTAGTTATACAGGCTGATATTTGAGCTAAGTTATAATATTTCCTCCTCTAAAGACAGGAATTGACTTTATTGACAGTTTTCTCTCATTTGTACCATATTACCCGGCTTAAGGTAAATTAATTACAAATTTATAAACTAAAACACCCAACAAATATGGTATAAAAATATTTTATTGGAATGAAAAAATATACCAAAGAAAAATTCAAACTGTAGTATGGCGGGATAAAGTTTTATGTAAGAAGTGAATAATAGCTTAAAAATGTATTCTTTTTTTATATTCAAAGTTAAAAAGTAAAAGATGAGTTAAAAAAAGCAATTTTTTTAGCCCGGTTCATCGACTATCTTTTCGAAGAAAATGGTGTGTGGAACAAACCAGTCTGTTTGGCAGATGATAGCCAGGGATGGTTGCATCGAAGGTTATTTTCAAGTTCTGATGCTGTCAACGCTCATAAATTTAAAACGCAACCAAGAATCAAATGTGGCACCCCACAGCAATAAATAAATATGTATATGTATGGTATATATACTCTTTTACTCTTTCTATATACACACACACACACACAACACACACACACACGAACACACAGATATATATTTGAACAAAACAATTTATTTTCGCGAATGATCAGTTGGAGAATATTATACTACCAAAATAGATCGGATATTTGTAAGTTTTATGAAAAATACTAGGAAAAAAATATGCAAAAAGAGAATAATAAAAAGAATTCTCTGCCTTCAACCCAATTTATGAAGATCATTTATTAAACAGAGAAGAATATTTTACAGATTATTTTGTAAACTACCATTAAAAGTAATAAAATAATTAATAATATTAACGTTAAAATATGAAAATGATATCATTTTTCCTCTCTTGATTATTACTATTAGAAAATTAATTATTTTAAAAAGATTTAAAGCGTTTTTCTCTCCAAGTATATAAAACTGAATTTATTAATGGCATAAACGATAGATACGACTTTATTTTTAAGGGAAGGAACTATCAATTTTGATTCATAATCGTATGTAGCAACTAGTAATAGTTTTTCCATTATCATCTGGAGATTTGGCTGAATCACTGTAGGAGAAGTGAGAGAGAGGGAAGAAACCGTTGGAATAAAGCAACGTAAATATTTAAAGGCAGACAGCAAGTTTTTGAGTGTTGTAGCACAGTTTGCTTGATTGGTTAGCTCACATCACGTGACTGTCAGATAATTTAAACAAATGACAGTTGTGTGTGTGAATGGAAACAGTAGAATATCCCCTGTATCAGGAAAATAAGGCAATGTATATTTATCTTTGTTATGTGCCAGCTTTACCATTCTGTTGCTCGAAAGTGCTAGTGAAGAGCGTGTCTGAACCACTTATTTTAGGTAAAAACATATACCATTAAAACTGCAAACCGTATATGATGTCACATCCACTTAAACGTGTATCAGTTGGGTTAAATGTAAGCATTAAAGATTAATATGGCTTTAAAGTCGGTATATCCTAAATAAATATACTTAAGGATACGAGAGAATGGCAATAATAAAATATATATGAACTTATTATTAAAATTCCACCGTGTTGTAATTAAATCAATTAAAATATTAGCGTAATTCGGTTTGATTTTGATTAAAATTGATTTTTTAACAGTTTTTAAGTAAAAATTTTACCCTTACTAAAATTAGCTCGTTAAGAACTTAGCAGTGATTAAATCTAATTACATTTTTTTATTATTATTATGGTTAAGAAGCTTACTATAATTAGCATTAAATGAAGAAAGAAGATAATATTAGAAACCGAAACTAACTGGTGTCACAAGATATTCCCCGAGGTGTAAGAATACGTATAAAAATGGTCAAAGTTACATTGTATCGGTGGTCCATAGTTTCATTCTGTGCTTCCGTATATAGTAAATAATTCAAGAAATATTGATTTTCCCAAACAGAAATGTAGCTACCTACTTTAGGGAATTGTTGTTCAAAGAATACTTTATAATCTGGTAATTTATTATGATGCAATGGCTGTGTTATTTGATTTTAAAAAATTGTGTAAAACGAATCAATGCAGTTTATCGAAATGAAAATTTGGAAGCAATCGATCTTCTTCTCTTCGCTATAATTATTTTTTTTAATATTTAAAAAGGAGAATTATTATTATTTTTTTTAAAGGATAATTTAAACTTTCTGGAAGATAAAGGAGAATAATTTAAAGCGCACGGTTTTAAAATATCTGGTAAAATATTAATTGCAAATAGTTTTGGGAAAGTTTACAATCGAAATAAAAACGTCCATTAGAAAAACTCACTTTCTGAAAAATAACTTGGCCATTGGAATACTTAAGAAAGAACACGCTACCTATTATCTGCGCAACAGACACTTCTTATAATGTTATAAAGACATTTCTTTGTGTGACGTGCGCAATTTGTTTAAATTTTTAAACGAATCTTACACAGACTTTATAAATTTTGTAAGGGAAGTAAGGCGAATATTAAAAAAATATAAATAAACCATGGCGTAACGTATAAAAAAAGAAGAACATATATCACCGAATATATGTATATAGTAAATCACACGCGTGTAACGACATACTGGCCACGTTCGAGGAATGTTATTCTACCCAGACCGCGGCTAAGGGTCTGCTACAGTTAACATTTGATCACGACATTATCGTTCTGTTCCAGACAGACCACTTCGGTTGCTAAGGTGACCACAGTTGCGCTACCATGGTTATAAATACCCACTTGGTGTAGACGCATCTTACTAATGAATAATTCCTTAACTTTCATTTTTCTACTTTTTACTTTAATAATAATAATATAACTGGACATTTTTAAAAACTCGAATTTAATTTATAAAGTTAACCGCCTAACAAAAATTCCCTTTTAATCTATTTAAGGTAAAATGTACACACACATATATACAGAGGACATGGATTTATGGCACAAGTTTAAAAGACGATGTAAGTGGAAATGGCTGTGATTGAATTAATTTTAAAGAGCAGAAGATAAGTGGAGGGAAGATGGTGGGGACCGAGATAAATCATAAAGTTGTAACAAACGTTTTAAATACGAAAAGTTAACTAAAGATATTGGTATTAAGTAAAGATGTAACTAATCTTAATTTGTTAGCTAGTATATTAATGATGCCGACATTCAATTATAGCCAGAGAATTAAATATGATATCTCATATTTCAATAGCATCATCAATTATTTTATCAAGCTATTATCGTTAAATTCACACGCTTCTAACGGCTTGTATTAACTTCAATGATAACTAATAATTATCTAATATCGCATTGGGAGATTAAATAAATGCATTATTGGTCTTGTCAAAAGACTAATTTTCCGTAGAGGACGAATTGATCATTTCTGACCTCATCGGAAGTCTTTGGACGGAAAATTTACCCCTTTGCTAAATTATCGGTTTTAACAGAATTCCTGGGCAGGAAGCGCCCCATAAAAAATAGAAAAATAAACAAAGAAAATTCCTTTTCACTTTAAAACGGAAATCGATTGAAGAACATTTGCTATCATTTTTCTAACTAAAAATATAATCTTGTAGTTTACTCCTTTGTTTGGCCACACACGCGATATCATATTATTTTAAATTCTCTTTAATGAGATTTTTCCTATTTATTTATTTATTTCAAAGAATACCAAAATAAAACCGCTGCCTAAAAATTCCTTCTTCAAATTATTATCAACACAGTTTTATTTGTAAATATTAAAAATGACAATGTATACGCCTATATATATAATAAGTCACGGGTTACGAAAGCTTACAGAGATAAATAATTTTTTAAGGTTTTTCGCTAAGTATCAACTAGGATGAAAGTTTCTTGGACCTGAAAATAACGTTTTTTTTTCCCCTCCCTCGTTCAGAATATATAGGAAAAAATATATATATATATATATTCGAAAAAAAGAATCTCGAAGAAGTAGCAGTGAGGTAGCGATAAAGCGAAGCGTCATAAGAGACCATCCTCTCTTTCGTATCTTACACCGTGTCGGTCTTAATCAAGCAATAGGTAGCGCAGTCCCGATAAGAAAATTCTATTTCCGGTAACATACGGATGACGTCATAGTTACTACTAAGAATGGCACAGCGTCTAACGATCGAGGTAGTAATAATGGTCTTTTTTAAAAACTTTTACTGTCATTTCAAAGCGAAATTCTGAACTTATTTCCTCAAAGAAAATATTCTCAAATTTTGAAAGAGTTTTCAGATGCGTATGTCAGTAAATATTCATTTTACAGGAAACGGTATTTTGCCAATAAATCTTAGCTTATTCTGCGGACAAATTGACGATAAACCTTTGGAATAATTATATTGTTATTTATTGGTGCGAATATGTTTTGACTAATGTTAGGTGGAGCTATTTTAAATTTAAATAATTCTATTATCGAGTCGTTTAAAAGATAGTAATGAGTCGAGTGGAGTAGGCTAAGAGAGGTGAAGGGAAAGTGCTTATACAATTATCTCTATTATGGTAAACTTAGAAAACTAATTCGGACCAGTTTTAATTATATTTTGCTGTAGGAAAATTCGTATTTTAATTAATTTCACCACAAAGTTAAGAGTATTATTATCCCGGTAAAGTATACAAGCGAGCGGCTTAAAGACAAGCTATTTGGGAGTAATCGAGTGGGATGGCGTCCACATTATTGATCACTCGAACGCTAATCATTGTAACCGCAAATACTCTGTTAGAAGCTACAATTAACTTGAGCAACATTTTCACTTATTTGACCAAAAATTATGAATTTAAGAAAGAAATCCTATCTGCCAATTGCAGCCATGTTGTAAGCTGGCTTTCTAAACTATTTCCAGTTAAATGATCGGCCTAATTGCCGTAAAGACGCCTGTTGATGGCAGGCAAGACCACCAAGATAGAAATTTTCCTTCAATGAAGGAAGAAAGAGAAAGACCAATTAACGAGTTGCATCAGACTTTTTCAGATTTGCCTGCTAAAGACATCCCATTGAATAAATAGTCTTCCTTTAACACGGTTTAAGTCTCGACCGAATTATCATTTTTTTCCCCTCTGTCTTTTGTTGGTTTTACTCCGGAACTTCATTTTTGAGTGTTGTAGAGGCTTTCAGGTAAGACTAAATAATTATAGTTTAAAGATATGCCAGGTGGAATTGATTTTTCTTCTCGCTGCTGTGTCAAGTAATAAATGATTGTTTTCCCTACTTTTTTTTATTATTAAAACATTTTAATCGGCCAGTGACGTTTACTTTCATTGCAGATAATAAATGTATGCAACTTCTAATTTAATATAGTGCAGAAGTAAGATAATTGCTTTGGGGATGCGCATTTGACTTTTCTTGCCGAATAAACTTTGCAAAGTTTCTAAAAGTATTACTGTTAATGCTGTGGCATTACACGCTACAGCCGCTTGTATAATTCACTCTTATCTATCTTTAAGGTACACACATTCACTCGCTACCTTATTTCTTAAATATTTTTTTTTTTTTTAGCCGAATAACAATTTTACATCGAGTAATAAATTTATTACAGTGTAAGTTGTTTCATCGTTTCAATAATAATAATAAAACCTTCGGAATTTTCATGTTTTCATCGTCAGAAGAAAGTTTACAAAAAATAAATAAAAATTATTTTCTTCTTATAGTAAGTTTTGACTAATCGATGATGGGAAATATGTTGCATTTTTATTTATTTCGGCCATTAAAGGTTGAAAATTCGTGTAGTTCAATTTATGCCGAGTTTTAAATGGTGCAAAACAGAAGATTTCTAGTTAAAGAATCGATACAGACGATTAGACATCTGGAGGATGGTATTTTTTCTTTAAATTTGCAAAGGTAGAAAAAAACAACATAATAAAGAAAACCGTTACTGTCCGAGCCTGAAGGTAATCTTGGACACGTGATAAGAAGTGTCGTTGTTGGAGCAGTCGCAGCTACCGGCAGTAGATATGGCGTATTGTTGGACGCAGAGGAAATCTTATATGTTCATCGCATTAAGTGGTTCGACCAGAGCTTTAGGGCATCGTTTAGTAAATGTTCATTACTTCCATGTGCTCTAAATAATACATGCAGTTGCATTATTACTTGTATTGCCTTCAGGCTTATGATTCTATGTTTCAGTCTCTCTTCTTAATGGGATGGAAGTCCTATCATTGTTTTGCGCAATTTTCTGATATAAGAACTTTCCGAAATTACATAGTAATTGGAAATATATAAATTACACAATGGCTATATGTCAACATTTATTTACCATCCGTTCGATTTTTTTATTAACTAAATCTTTTATATATTTGTTTTTATAAAGTTATATTGAAAGTTTTTAAAATATCGAAAACGATATATTTTTAAATTTATTACCTTCTTAAAATAGATAAACGGGCAGATAAGTTAACAATATATAGAGAAGTTTTATGTAGGAAAAAATTGTATCTCCCATCTTCAAAATATATTGCTAAGGGAATGATGTTAAACAATCCCAGGCAAAACAACGGTTTTTCAACAAACACCTTTAACACCAATAAGTCACCTGGAAGTTTTCAATCTGGGAATTTTGATAAAATCCTTCCCTTAACTTGCCACTATACGAAAACGAATTGTTTGGAAAGAAAAACAGAAATATCTTTCAAATATAACACTTGTATTCTACAATCTCCTCGCTTGGGGTCTACCGAAATTTCTCTTTAACTACACCTCGGGGAGGGATTGGATCCTTATTTTCTTTCCTAAGGGACAATGCCAGGTCATTTAGCCCTTTATCTGCCAACTGCACGGTCTCTCAGGTAACCTGCCTATATTTAATCCGCTAGTAGATAAACTTAAAACTTATAAGAATATTAAACAATTAATAACTAACACCAGTTTCACAGTAGAAGGTATTATTTTGGTATAAATCTTGGAATGAAGATAATTTTTGGATCTAGTTTTCCATGATCGGTAACTATTAGTTCGCAATGCGACCGATAGTCGGCGTTGGTAGTAGTTACCTTGGCATCACGTGGTAGAAGCCATTACCCGAAAATCGACAAATCGTCATTAACCCACTAAGAATGGACGAGACTCAGAAGAGCCGGCTGGCATCAAGAAGAATGAGCGAAGCAGGAGAAAGAGCGGATTGAGAACCTTTCAGTATCAGAAATATCCATTATGTTTGAAAGGCGTTTTCCTGTACAGTTCCCTGCTCGGAAAGAGGGATATATTCTCTAACATTAATTACCATTTACAACCTTTACCAAAAATACTCCGGTATCACTTTAAAGTATAAGAAACAAACACACCAGTGTCCTTAAGGATAATATACGAGAAAAACAAGCTTGTAATTAACCGAGTGTAATGTAATTAATAATACTTAGTATTTCTGGCGTATACGGATTTTTTCCTCCCTCTTTTTTTCCTAGCCACTTTAAATCAGTTTTACGGGATGGGTATGGTTATTAAAATGGTATGATTAGAGGTGGAAAGCAAACTGGCATCGTGCCAGTGTAGAATTGGAGGGAGGATAGTGGCACCTTAATAAAGAGCGAACCACGATTCTTGTCACTCTCTTTCCGACCGGAAGTGACGTGTGGGGAACAAAGTTAACTCCCCTTTGCTGTCTTCAGGTGTGTGGCTGGAAAGACCTTAATAATGACAGTTGAATGGTTGCTTTTGGTTCTAGACAACTCTTGATACTTTTTTACCTCCTTTCTAAACGTTTGTTTCGAATTTTGGAGTGTTTTTGTACTTTAATATTGCTTCAAGTTTGATATTTTTTTTAAATAACTAGAAAATTTTTAAACTCCCAAAGTATTGTAAATAAATAAAAGAGAGAAAGAAAATAACTAGGCCAGGTTAAATTTAATCTAAATTAAAATTTTACCTTTTTAAGGAGCGTGATGGAAGAATTTAACTCGGTTGAAATATTCGAGATATAAATTATAGTCTATATTGATACATTATGGTAATTTTAGGAAAAGTGTTTAAAATTATTTTTTTTTTTTTATTTTTCTAGCGAATACCGAAAGATGTAAATTGAATCTTATACATTCTGAATTTGCACAAGTTTGACATTCCTGGAGTATAATCTATTAAAATGGAACGGATTTAAATTGCGTTCATTTAAGCAAGAAATGTTAACCTAGACAAACTGGACAAGTAACTTCGCAATTTCTAATGGCGTTAATTACGGAAATTCATAGTTGTAATACATAACTTTGCCGAAACTGATGGGAGTGTCTAAATTACACCATAATTTGCATTCTCACATCTCTCCCATCTTTTTGTGAAAGTACAAACATCTTGCTGGCTTTTAATTATAACAGTTCTTTCGAATAACGCTTACAAGAATGTATTTTTATGAGAAAGTGATGCAATTATTTCTAAACTGTTTTAAAAGAAACTTATCGAATAAAATTGTTGAAATTGTTGCCAGAATAACTTTTTATGGCAGAAATAATAAAAAATAAATAAAATTATAGATTGGTTGACATCTATTTAAATCGCCTTTTACGTCTTTCTGTCGATGACTAAATATATAACGAATAATAATATTGTCTCAAATATAAATTTTCTTTTAGCCACACCTCATAAATCTTATGTAGGAATAGGCAAACCTCTCTCTAAAAGTATGATATTTGCACAGAAATTGTTGCTTCCAGTATTTTTGGGAAGATAGTCGTGGAAGCGAAATGACATCCCCGAACACCTGTGCCTAACACGTTATTTTACTCGGAACCACGGCATTTGCCACTAGCCAAAAGAAAGCACTTACTACCAATAATAAAAAAAAATCCTCCATAAATCATTCTCCTTCGGCTGGAATCGGTAAACTTTCCATCATCAACATTCTTGTTGTTGTTGTTCGTGCGAGAGAAACTAAACCATCGGCTTACTAAGTAAATCATTGGTGTTATGTAACTTATTTAATATTTTGACTAAATTTAAACAGGTTATTAATTAGGCGGCCTTATATGTGGCTTCATATCATTAGTCATTAACCCAGGCCGCATCCTGTTAGCCACTAACACAAACAGATTTCTTAACAATATATTTCCATTTGGTCCAACGCATAAAACTATCTCAATAGCCAGCAAAAGATATTTAAAAGTAAGCGAAGAGATTAAATTGTCACGTGTGTAAAGGTCATTAAATTCAAAATTATCTTATCAAATAGAACACTGTAACGAAGTTAATCGTATGCAGGAATGTTTGTAGTCTAAGCTTGACTGTTCTGTTCAATAATTTTAAATTATGCTGTTGTAACTGAATTTAATATACATTACGTGTATAGAGAAAATATTTTCTAGCCATTTTCCATTCTTTGGTGTAATTTAACCCGTTTAAGTTTTAAGAGAAATCAATTAAAAATTTTATTTCCAATCTTGGCCTAGGAAAATAAATAAAAGATTTTCGGCGCGTAAAAATAGAATTTAATCGATCGAAATTTGATAAATCGATTACAACTTTTAAGCTTTCTGATAAGAAAACAAAAATTTTGTTTGGCAATAGTTTAATTTTTAACAGGGAAATTTTTGAACCGCTGGAAACTACCATGGCCTCCTAAAATCCAAACAAATAATTTTTATCTTGGGTTGTGTGAAAAAAAGGCCAGCGAACAACATAATACACTCTGTAGCTGGCCAAAATAAGTTTCATTTATTGTTATAAAATGCCGTCACTAATGGTCATCGCATAACATAATATTCTGATAATGTATAAGATAAACGTAAGATGAGCAAAATCATTACTCGTTTCTTTCATAATGACGAATATCAGCAAAACGGACAGGTATGACCGGAAGCGAAACATCCGGTTCAAGCATACCTCGCTTCCGCTATTTCCGGTATCTTCTTACCGGAACTAATCAATCGATTAGTTACTGGTCATTCTCGAGCCTTTGGTCAACCCACAAGCTTCATAAGAAGCCAAAGATTTGCAGTTACACTTCTGTCATGGTCTAAAAGTTGACTTTAAGCTAGAAAAGTTTCCGAACCATTTAATTATTTTAGGAATACTTAAATCTCCAACAAAGGACTAAAAGTGTTAAAATTGATAAATAATTAATGTGGCCGTTTTGTACGATTTATTGAATAAAATTCGTATTTTGTTCCATAACGCATCTTTCATAATATATAAGCTGTCATTCAAACATATTGTAATTCCCGACAAGTTAGCGACCGGTAAATTATAAACCTGAAAAAGAAGGAAAAAAAGTTATTCAAAAACTGATCCTTCAACATCTCCAGCCAAGCCTCGATACTTTATTGGATGTTTTGAATAGGATTTTTTTAAGATAAGTGTTATTTATGATCAATGGTTACATAAATAATCATCGTACATGTTAATCTGAATACGAACGTCTTAGAATTAACAAACAGCGCCATTTGTTATATCAAAAGGTAATTACAGCCAAAGAAAATGTTGCCAGGCGTAACAGTAGGCGATAAATAATTCAGAGTAAAGCATCGAACGCAGACTGTGCCAGAGAACCTTTTATTATTGATACATACCGTTAGGTGAGAGACTTGATGGTGATTGGAGAACCACTCAGGTTTTATCTTGGATTTCCAATGTCCCAAATCCATCTTTGTAATTTCTGTGTTACTATTTTCGAATTTTTTACCTTTTGTCGACGATTTGTGTATCAATTATCGTAACCAATCTGGTTTTATCAATAAGAAAATGGTCGGGAAGAACAATCGGTTCCATCAGAATATCCAGCAACATTATTCTTTTCCCAGCATCTAAATCACTTTTTTATGATTTATTATACGATTTACCCACAGTAATCGGAAAGTCGTACGTGTATTCTGATGAATTGCGTCATTTGATAAAAAATTTTAAATCATTTAAATCCCATTTTACAGGATATATCGTCGATTGGAAAAGATTTAAAGCAATGTTTTTAAAGTGTTCATATATAATTTTTAACGCTAATAATGTCTAAAATCAAACATACTGATGAAATATTTGTAATGTACAAATGTCAAATACTGTTTTGTCATGAATAAGAACCACCCTTTTCACAAGATGTTCTATGGAGCAGGTGGAAAGGAGAGATAAACCTTTGATGGTGGTCTTCTCCTGTTTACACTGTTGCCGTGCGGTGAAGAAGAACAACTAAGATAAGGGGCGAAGTGAAGTTCAACTCCCAAAGGATGTAGTTCACCTGTAAAATCCAATAGAGCAAGCCGAACACTTGAAAAACATCAAAAATTATTAGTTTATGATATTCTCTTACGTGAGACAATTTCCTAAAAACAAACAATCCTTTAAAACTTCAAACATTATATAATAAAATATCTTTTTTTCTGTTTGAATTTATTTATGAAAGTGTATATACATTTCCTCGCCGGGAGAAAAAAAAACCAGGCTGGGTGCTGGTAGATGTTTTTTTTTATATAATAAAAAAAATAATTTTTTATCATTTTTAATTTTAACCTATCGACTATACATAAATTATTTTTGGCCAGAGATATTTCACCTGTATGAGACTTATGATTAGAAATGTGCGAAACCAACAGCTGCATTACATCTTGTACATCTACAGGTAGCAAAAGAGGATTCGAAACTGGGCTCGTATGATGGATGGTGTGTGTGTATATATGTGTGTGTATGTGCCAGCAAACGTCTGGATTTTACCTGCCTCTCTCCAGCGCCATCTCTACAGATTTATGTCGCATTGCAGTGTACACGTGATGCGGAAGAACCAATGCGATATCACTCAACTGTTGCTGCACTTGAGAACGAAGAAAGCTGCCCTGAAATAGGTGGGGCCTAAGCGTGGAAGCGTAAAAGGCGAAAACCAAGCTGGATAATTTTACCTTGGCGAAAAAGGCAATACCTGTAACCTGTGCAATCGCTCTCTGCCGCAGTATTAATAATCTAAAACTTGTTTAACACAACTTACTAAACTACAAGACCGATATTATATATATATAAATATACAATATACGGTCAATTTTTAGAGGCGAGCGAAAGTTTTAGGTGGCGCTTTTTCCTTTTTAATAACTCTTACTGGAGTTTCTGGTTTATATTTTTGCCACAAGTCGAATCATTTTTAGGATGATTGATTACGCTACTTATAGACACTGGCTATACGTAATTTAATTATTTTATCAAATTTTTAATTAATAAAAATAGAGAGGCTTAAAAATGTTTTTTCCATATAAAACAAATTAAAGAAGCGTTTGACGTTTAAGTTTAGTTATTTCTCGTTGACTTTTCGGTAATCCCGGTGATAAGACGAGACGTGACATGGCCAGGGATTTTAGGAGACAATCGAGAAGATGCGACAAACGTCGGAATAATGTCGTCAGAAGTCGCAAACGTATAAACGATCTGATGGTCCAATACCTCTTTGGAGATAAATGCTCGAAATATAGGGTAGATAACTGGCTGTGTATTCAATAGCTCATTGATTGATGAAACGCTTAAAAGAACAGATAATCAACAGGTTTACACACACCTATATATTTATACGTATAAAGCGGTAAGGTCCGACAATCCGATATGTTTTGGCTGTAAAATTTACAAACTATTTTTAATCGCCATCGATATTTAAACTACTTCGTTAATGTTTACTGTGTAGCTGAATTTAGTGGGATAATTACTGTAAACATAGCATCTATCGACACGTTAAAACATGCAGTTCAGACCACAATGTATTTCATTTGTGTGCAGAATCGTTAGTTCTACCTGTGTCCACTGATTAATTACATCGCTTATCTCTATTTGCCAGACTGGGCTCGACCCACAGTGCGTAAATAATGAAACCCCTTTCTTCCCCTTTCTCCCCCAAAAATATTGTTTTAATGGGAGCCATTTAACTAAACGGCTTCAGTTTTACTCTTTTCAATTAAGTATGGTGACGTCGAAGTCACGTGAGTCGGAATTGAAAGACGTAATAAAAAGAAGATTCGTTTAAACCGTAGACACGTGTAGCTTATCAGAAACACCACGCCTCCATTTTCCGGTCGAGTTGCGGGAGTGAAGATCCAAAAAATAAAAAAAAAAATGTAAAATTAAAAGTGACCCTATCACCGATACATGGCCAATAGTAAAATATCTCATTAGCTCGTGCCACGTTTAATTAGTTCGATAAATGATATCTGCTTTGTCATTGTCTAACGTGTTATATCTGTAAACGTTAGGGGTTGAAAGGACATTTTGAAAATAATGTTTCCACTATTTACAGGTTATGCTACGTAGTTTTAATAGTTATGATACCATACCACAAGAGATAAACTCTATGTGTTAACGGCCAAATGTAGAACCATCATAGATTAGCTAACAGCCAAGATGGAGCCAATCGGAAGATTTTAAGATGGGCTTAAATAGAACGATTTCCAACACTTCTTGAAAAATTGGAGGTTTGATGCTGAAATTTCAACTCCGATCCTCAAGGGTGGTACGACAAATCTTTACATCCGACCGTTTCGTTACTTACAGAAATTGGTATAAATACCTGAGAAGGAGAAAAAAATGTGATAATTTACAATTAACTTATATACTATAAGATTAATAGTAAATTATTAAACATTACGATAATACTAGAATAATAATAAAAGTAAGGAAAATAGTGAAATCTATATCTCACAATTTTTCTATGAAATTACAAATGGAGGTATAACTCTTTCTGTCACATCAAACGTAAAATTATTTAATTTAAATTTATTGTGTTATTTATAAAACAATAAGTTTAAATTAAATAATTTACTTTTGAACATAAAAAAAATATTCACTATTTATTCAATATATATAACAATGTTTATAATATTTTCCATATATACAAAAATAATTCTAAAAACTGTTTCTCAGT